>BCKM01000018.1:275789-296139 GCA_039545415.1 Udeniomyces megalosporus | reverse complement strand
CCCCCCCCAAAAAAAAAAAGATTCAACGAAGCGTCAACGTTGTTTGGCAAGCTGCCGTTGGAAGCAATCTGGTATGCATCCACCCTTGAAGGTCTCGCTACAGCATTATATCTAGTGGAGAAGAAGACGGCGTCTTCGTCCATCTCTTCTCATTCTTCCACTGTGAGTTCGCCAAAGCAGCACTCGTCATGATTCATCCAACGACCCCGTTGCTATTTTAGAGAAACCAACGGATTATTATTTTTTTTCGAAAAAAATACTTTCTCTTCATCCATCTCACCCCTACATGAATCATCAACAGCAACCTATTCAAGCCATCTTCACTCATCTCTCTCTCGCTCTTCAAAATTATCACACTTCCCCGCCACCTTCCCAACTTCCCTCCCTCCTCCCTTCTCCACTCCCCCTCCTCTACACATCCTGTGCCCTTCGTTCCGCTAGATTAGCATCCATCCTTCTCCTCTCCACGCCTAATCCTTTCCCAACCATCCCAAGACCATCTCGAAGCGACGTAGCTAGACTCGCGTCGAAAGCTCATGGTCCATGGTTAGGGATGTTGGAGAGGAAAGAAAGGATTCAAATGGAGGTCGTCATGGTCGGTTTGATGAAGGATCTTGGATTCAAAAGAAGAGAAAGTCTGCTAAGTAGGGAAGTCGGAATGGGGATCGTTGATGGGATAGTCGAAGGAAGGAAGTCTTGGCGAAGGGAGAAGGAAAGGGTCTTAGAATTGGGCGATGAAGTTTCTTCGTCCATGGGGGAATCAATGATGATCAGGAGAGGATCCAGCTTTGTGGACAAAAGTGGTGGTGGTAGTGGTGGTGGAGAGGAGGGCAGCGTGGCGATCAAGTTGGAAGAGATTGGAGGTAAAGAAGGGAATCAAGCGGTTTTGGCAGTCATCCTCAAGATCCTGGAAGGGTACGGTATCGATCTAGAAGAGGATGTGTTTGAGTCACCGTCATCACTGTTGTCAGCAGCAGGTGAATCCTCGACACTTGCAGCTCAAGAAGGTGACTCAGAATTGGAGGACGACCTAAAAGATCCGTCTGATGCTCGTCATCGTCGCCATCGAAAAATTCATGAAGGTGGCAGCTCCAAGGGATGGCAAAGAGAGGATAGTTTGGATGATCCAAAGAGGGAAAAGTTTGGCTGGCCAGAGTTACAACTCAAGTGTTTGAGAGATGCGATCGGAATCGCTGAGGTCTTACCAGGTTCGTCTTGTTCATGGCTCCCTTCATATTGTTGTCTATTTCTCTCCTCTTTGCTCTACATCTGATCTAGTTCTCTCTCCAACGATCACTTTGACTCCTCTATTCTTCTTCCTCCATGTTTGCCTTCCTCAAAATCCATCAGACAACCCATCCCTGGTCCTCTTGGCCCTAACAACCCTTCGTTCTCTTCATTCCATCATCTCACCGCCCGAACAATCACACCTGGCTTCAATCTTTCCTCGCGCATTGGCTACGGCGAGAAGGAGAGGTGAAATCTCATCAGATAAGCAATTGAAGTTTTGGCCAGGTTGGATCGTACTCAGCTTAGAGATTGGATCGTGAGCTCTCAAGTCTGCGGTTGATATTGGAATGGACCAAGAGACTTGATTTGAGGATCTCTCTTGCTGACAAACTTGGGTTGCCCTCCTCATCTTGGTCTCTTTTGTCCACTTCGTTGTTACGCATTCAACATCCCCTTCTCTTCCATCATAGCTTACCTCAAACGCACATCCCGTTAGAGCATGGCATTCAGGATAGTGATCTCCCAAAAGATCTCACTGCTGCCGCTCTCGCCAAGGATCCATTCCTCTTCAATCCGAGATTGAGAGCAACTTTGGGTTCTACCCGGGTGAGTTCATCCATCTCGTTTTTCTTCCTCCCTCCATTTCTGGTTTGAGCGAGAAAGGTTGAAGCTCCCATCAACCCCTGTTGATCTGGCTTTGTGGTATCTTGTTCTTCTCTTGTTTCTCTGGTTAACGTTCTTTTGTTCTCTTCTTGCTGCTTTTCTCTTGCTGCTTTTGTGAATCACCGACCGACTTGGGTTCTTTCGTTCTTCGCAGGCGATCATTGTGCAGAATGAGAATGTGGAATTCATGGTGACGCTGCAAAACCCATTTGCGTTTCAGCTTGAGATTCAAAGCCTCCGCCTCAGGTCAGTTTGATCTTTTCTGTAACCTTGATCATTTGTCCTGTCCAGTAAAGGAGTGAAGAATTGATCATCTGTGTGTTCTTACCCTGTTCTGTGCCCTTTGTCTCTTCTCGCTTCTTTCTACTTCAACAGCACGACTGGCGTTCCCTTCACGACCCATCCGACGACTCCAACACCTCTCCTCCTCCCCTCGAACTCATTCCAGACCATCCGTCTGACCGGTTTCGCCACTCGACCTGGTACGCTTACCATCCTCGGCGCATTCGTTCGACTGATGGATGGATCGGAATCGGAGTTCCGGTTGCCGTTGCATGATGCAGCGGCGGAGAAAAGACAGAGGAAGAGGGAGAGCGTCAGGATGGATGCAGAGAGAATGCTCAAGTTGAGAGGATTAGAGGCTAGACCTAGTGAAAGGAGGAAGAGGGAGTCAGCTTTAAGTGTGAGTGGTGGTCTGATGGGAGGAAGGGAATGTGGGACGAACGTTAAAGGTTCTAGTGGTAACGGAGGAGAAGAGGGTTCTTACCTAACTTGCGAGGTTGTGAAAGAACAACCTCTTCTGAGGATCAGAGGGACTTCATTAACACACGGTGCTATCATGTTGTACGACGGAGAAGAGTGAGTCGTGCTCTCTCTCTCTTTCGTCGCTCTTTACCGGAACGACGCTCTTTTTTGTTTCACTGACAAATTCCTACTCCCTTTACCCTGCCCTTTCTTTCGGTTCACTTCATAACCTCGAAACTCCAGATCAACCATCCGAATCACCCTCGAGAACATCTCTTCTATACCCGTCGATTTCCTCAAACTTTCTTTCCAAGATTCAACCACTGCTTCCATCCAATCCGCCATTCTTCAAGGGGGATCTATCAATTCGAATGGTCCGAACGAGACGACTCAAGGTGGTATCAAGGTTGCAACACCGGGTGAGGCTTATGAACTTGAATCAGAACTCGTGTTGAGACCCGTATTTAGGCGTGAGGAGAAGAAGGAAGAGGTTGGCGGGAAGGTGATGATCTTGCCTGGAATGAAGCACGTATTGATCATCAAGTGTTTGGGCAAAATCGGGTGGTGAGTTGGTTTCTTTCGAATCTTTTGGATCTAGTTTGTCTTCTGTGTTCTTTTCTTGATATTGAAATATAGACACTGATCCCATGCGCGGCTTCTGTGTTTTTCTTTGTTCTTTGCGACACCTCGATTTCACCCTTTCGATCCTCTCGCGAAAAAAAAAAAACCCGACAGTACATCCGGTTCGATCCAGATCGACTACGCCTATTTGAACCGACAACTTGAATCCTCGTCGTCAACTACTCTTCCTCCTCCTACGCAAACTACCTTCCACACTCGACAAATCATCTACCCAATCCTCATTTCTGTCTATCATACCCTCGAATGTACCGCCATGGACGTGCTGAGATTGCCTTTACCGTCAGATCCAAAGATGAGAACGGGGACGGGTGAAGAGGATAATTGTCTCGTCGCAGTGGACGTGAGGAATCTGTATGGTCAAGCATTTGAAGTCACCTTCACTTCGTCCAATGGTTCGTCGTCGAACGGTCAGGGAGAACAAGACAGGGATCAACGCACAAAAACGACTGAGAGCATAGATTGTAAGAAGGTTTCTTTCTGCTTCTTTACGTTGGACCGATCCACGTTCATGTGATCTGACGTGAGTGATCCACATCCTTTTCCCGGCTTTTCTTTTCTTTTGGTTCTAGCAGCGATCGTTGAATCACCGAAAAGCTCTCGTCCATCTTGTTCTCGTCGGATTATCTCACCTGGTTGCACTGAACGGTTCGTCTTGAAAAGCAAGAAGAAGAAGAAGAAAAAAACAAGAACCCCCTCTTCTCTCTTGGCATCCTGACTCTTTCTTTTCTCTCTCTCTCTCTCTCTCCGTCATCGCACTACACGCGGCAAACCCAAATCCACCCTCTCCCCCTTATTGTGTTCTCTTTGTAGAATCGTTCTTTCAATCCCTCGACTTCTTCTTCCTCATTCCACTTCGTCTTCTTCAATCCCATCCCTCCTCTCATCTCGTCAATTCATCGTTCCGAAACACAAGTCCATCCCCTCATCAGGTGAAGTCGAGATGATGAAAAATCTCTTTTGGTATCGAGAGGCTCTGCTTGAGAGGGTTCGAGCGAGTTGGATGGAGGTGAGAGTTTTCTTCTTCTTTTCCGTTTCTTCTAGGTAAAGGAAGGGAGGGGGGGGGGATTCGGTGAACGAGCCTCGTATGCCGAAGCTGAACATGTCTGTTCTGCCTTTCCCGTTCAATCTTTCATATCCCATACACAAAAAAAAAAGCCTGGAACTGGTCGAAAAGGAACCTTAACCCTCCGAAATCAACGGATGACGGAACCCATGTTGGATGTCCTTCGAGCGGATGAGGTCATCATCAAACTCGAAGCCCAGCCTCATCGTAGCGGCGATGATAAGAGTAGTAGAGTTAAGGTCAACGAGTTCTTCGACGTCATCGTGAGGGTCAAGAATCGATTGAGTGAGTTTTCTCTTTCTTTTTTCTAATGTTTGATTCAAGACGAACAAGATTGCTTCTCGAATCGATGTCAAGAAACTGACTCTCAACGGGCACCCTTCTCCTTCTTGTTTCTTCTCTCCCTTTCTCTCTTCCTCTGCTTACACCCCACACAGATCGACCCCTTCTATCTCTCATCCATCTTGCACCCATCTCACCTTCCACGCTCTCCCTCTCTTCCGGTCTCCCTTCATGGGCCACGTTACCCTCTTCTTCTGCTTCATCATCCTCCTCACAAAACCAAACTCATGCATCTCATCACTCAATTCAACATCAGCCCAGAGTCGGTGATTTATCGATAGCGACAGCAGCTAGATCATCGATACCCGGCGGTGGTGATGGTGGTATTGGATCCTTGGAACCGACGTTATTACATGATGGGAATCTCTCGGTTCCTTTACTTGGAGGAGGAGGAGGAGGAGGAGGAGGAGCAGGCGACGGCGGTAGTGGTGTTACTGAAGGTGAAGATGTAAAGCAGTCGACCAGGACGTTAGCGATTGGAGAGGAAGTCTCCATAAAGTTTACGCTCGCGAGCGTCTCAAAGGGACCTATTCAATTCCGGGTCGCCATTGAAGAACTTGGGATCGAGAGGAGGAAGGTGTTCAGGAAGAGAGGAGGAGGGAGAGGAAGAGGAAGAGGTAAGGAGACCGATGACGATAGGGAGGGGAAGATGGAGGAGAAGAAGGAGAATATCGGGGGGAGAGATGGAGAGAAGAAGAGTGGTGGGATTTGGTTTAGTCAAGAGTTGAAAGTCGATGTCGAGTGAGCATGCGAAGGTAGTAGCGACGTCGTGGGGATTTTCTTTTCTCTCTTTCTTCTTGTTTTCTTCTAGAACGTATTTCGTGGCGTTTTTTCCTTTTTTCTTTCTTCTTCTTCTTCTGGTTTGTACTCTGTGTGTTCTCCCCTGAGTGACAGGGTAAGTTTGATACTGAGAATTGAAGAGAGAAGTGAAAGCAAAGCAAAGCCAAAAGATAAGACACAAGACTCAAAGGAGAAACCCCTTTTCTTTCTCAGACACCTCAGGCGGTCAATGATTATGATTGCTCTGCATCATGAGTCTAAGTCATCCATTCAGAGCTACGTATCCCAACAAAGACAAATCAATCTTTCGCCAATTATCCACGCCGCCACATAAATTGGAAGAAACCCAGTTCAAACCAAACTCTTTCGCTTTTCCCCTTGTTATTCCTTCCTTCCTACTCCTCGTCCTCGTCCTCCTTTTCCTTCTTTTTCTTCCCCATTTCCCTCCTCATCTTAAGCTTCGACAACCTCTGTCGCTTCAACGACCTCCTCGTAAACCAACGTGACTTCTAACCCAGTGTTCTCCATTCGTCTAGCGAACTCTTCATCGTCAATCTCCTCACTTTCTTCTTCTTCTTCTTCCGGCTTTCCATATTCTTTTCCTCCCGATGTACTAGTGATGGTGAGAGTAGAAGAAGTCACGATGTCGGTTGTGGGAGCGAAGAGATCGATGATGGACGGTTTACCAGATGAAATTCGAACGGCTTTGGATTTCGTCGTTGTGATCATCTTTAGATCGTTGTCATGTTCGTCGTGTTTGTTGATGGGTTCAATCAATTCGTTGTTGGAATCTGGAGGAGAGAGTGGAGGATCGAATAGACCTTGAAGTCTTTGTTTCCCTCCACCACCACCACCATTGTTTGTATTGATGATGGGATCGACGAAACCTTTCCTTGAACCAAGAGTTCCGATGATGGTTAAATCGGATCGAGCGTGTCCAAGCGTACCTAACGTCCCAACTGGCAACTTGATACTAGCGAATCGATTGGTTAGATCATCAATCTCAGTAGGATGATGATTGGTGGCAGTCGTTCGTTTATTAACGGGTGTGGGTGGAGGTGCCATTGATCCATCCCCATACTTCTCCTTACATCTTTCTTCCTCCTGGATCAGGATGGAAGAAGAAGGAGAAGAAGTGTAAGGATGAGGATGGGATGTTACGGCGTTGGTTGAGGTATTCAGGAGGGTTGAGGTCGTGGGTGTTGGGAGGGTCAAAGTTGATGGATTTGGTTTGAGTTGAGGTTGTTGAGTAGAGCCACATAGAGGAGGAAGTTCGACGATGGAGAGAGTATCAAGTTGAAAGGCTCGAAGAAGATTCTTGACCCTGTACAACAAGAGAGTAGGTATTGATGAAGGGGCAAAAGACAGGAAGTAAGATAAAGGTAGAGGTCAGAGAAAGAGAAGAAGAGACAAGAAAAAGACAGAAAAAAAAGCAAACGAACAAATCCTTCTCCACTTCAGGCTGGATTCTAACTCCTTTCTTCTCCCTCGCAATTCCATCATCAATCTCTCCTTCTTCTCCATCCTCCTTCCGATGCACATCATCCTGTGCGGTTGAATCGATCCCCCAAGATGGTTGCTGTTGTTGTTGCTGACCCGTGACTTGAGGGGTAAGAATGGAGGGAGAGACGAACTGACCCGGTTGAGAACCGGTAAGTTGAGCGGTGAGAGCTGGATGAGATGTGAGGGGTTTGGAAACTTGAGACTGAATCTCTGTGCGATACGTAACATTGGATCAGGAAAAAGAATTTGGACTTCTCATGAGGGTTGATTGACGAACCAAGAGCATGTTGAATATCCCATGAATCGAGCGTCGATCCTCTAGCGTTTCCAACAATGACCTATGCGGATCCCAATTGATGAAAAAGTTGGTCGAAAGTAGTATCAGCCTTGTACGACGCGATTCGACTTTCTGATCTGCTGACTAACCCTGGAAAGTCCATTGACGGCACCCCCAGCTTTCTCCTGGGCTTGGATCCCGCCTCGCATAGCCCTCGAGCGAAGAGTAAGACCCTTGAATCTCATTGAGCCCTTTGAACCATTTCCGGGTAATTGAGCGATCGATCCAGCAGATGCCATCGAAGCTCGAGGAGCAGCTGTCATAGGTCCAAGAACATGATGAGATGTATGAGAGAGGATGGAAGGCAGAATTAGGAGAAGCAGATAGGAAAGAAAGAATGTGAAAAGAAAGACTCAACTGATTGCTCGACGAAGTGCGACTGAATCGACGACAGCTGTATGAATCGCCCTCGGACTTCAATACCCCGATCAAAAGGAACATTGTCCAATATTAAGTCGAATTGTGAGGTGGTAAACACACAGGTGAAAACAAACTTACACGTCTACTCGACAATAGATCTTCTTCTCACCCTCCGCCACGCTGACGTAGACTGAGTTAAGACTGAGAGTAGAGCAGCAAATGGAGCACTAGGTTATGCGTTCAGGATGAAAAGGAGGGGGAGGAGAAGAGAGGGATGAGTGAACCGAGGGGGTGTTTGGTTCCAAAAGTGAGAATCTTGGATACCTTGAGACAACCTCTATGCAACCATAAATCAGAGATAGCAATCTTCTCCTTGGGGTAGACCGGCTTGACGATAGAAGAGTATGACGATAGATCAGCAAAGTCTGGTATGAGAAGGAGAAAGCTCAACAACAAGATTGAACGGATCGCTCCTCATCCCCCTTTCTCAGCTCTGCTTTTCTTCTTCTTTCCTCCCAACCCTCCTTGGTTGTGGGATGAGTCGGTAAAGAATCAGCACAGAGGTGAATGCCAACCTTCAAGCAAGTCGCGCATGATCTGGCAGACATGAGCAGTGGATGGGTGAAAGATGTGATAAAACGAAAGAGGATTTAAACTTGAGGATGATGGATGTTTAAGTCAACAACCTAAAGACACCTCTTCCAGAGAGGAGGAGCTCTCAGGGGGAGACTGGGAAGAGGGGTCCAGGATAAAGAGGGGTCGATCGGGCCGTGAAAGTCTACGATCACCACCTTTTCTTTTCCGAGCGGAGGGCAGAATGTTAGACCAGACTCTTAGGATCCTCGTCTACGATCCAGCGACGAGTGAGTGTACAACCCGGACACCACAAACGCGTCCTCAATTAAGAACGTCGAGGGGGGAGGAGGGGAGGATCGAGCGAGATTTGATTGACTCTTGGTGCAACGGAGGGGTTCGGGCAAGGGAACAAAAGAATCTTGTCAATTAAAGTTTCTCACATCCAGAAGCCTTACCAGTTGTTGATCAGGAAGGTGAATCGTTTTTTCTTTTGTTCTTGTTTTATTGATTGAGGTTGGTTGCACTTCGTTAGGCTCAAGTCCCATGGTAGGAAGAGTCCGTCTGGGATCCGAAACATAAAGTAGATGAGGTAAAAAGGCAGATGGAAGACGGATAGAAGAAAACAGCAAGGAACGTCATCTAAGAAGAGAACAAAAAAAAGAAACCCTATTTGAGAGAAACCAAAACCCTCCTCCTAAACTGATTTTTCTCCTGATCATTCAAGAACCAAACCCTCTCCTCTCTCTTTCTCCTCTTAGTCAGAATAGCTCCCTTGGAATACCCCGGTCACACTCGGTCGTTTCCTTCTCAAGCGACAGCGCCTGACTCTCCTGGAAGAGCAACGTTTTGCTTCTTGTTTCCTCCTCCAGGAAGAGGATCGATTTTCCTACTCGCGTCCATGTATTGTCGAACGATGTCATCCGTAACCTTGACTCGTCGCTGTGTTGCGGACGGAGAAGAAGAAAGAAGGAAAGATTGGGTTTAGAAGAAAGCAAGCAAGGGAGAGGTGTGAGTGGTAGGGAGAGAAATGGATTGGTCGTGACGACGACCCGACGAAACGAACCTCTTGGAAAGACTTGACGAATTCCTGAACTTTTGCGATACAAAGTTTCTTGATTTCACCCGAAAGCATCGTTCCAGCTCGATAATCCTACATACGTGCGACAAAAGTTGAGGAAGAGGCGAGGGAAAGTATGGGAAGGGAAGAACCATGGTTGCAATTCGATCGAGAGGATGAGACGATAAGAACAAGAAACAAAGTCAACCATAGGAAACCCCATCTTCGATAAAACTTTTCTACATCAAAACTTACCTTCTCGATCTTCTCCATCAACGCATCATCATCCTCGAAGAATCCCAACCAAACGTAACTAACGTCAACCTCTGGGTTTCCTCCGTACTTTCTCTGATCCTCGGCGCTTCCATCTCCTCCTCCACCTGAGAAAGCATGTTTGTTGATCTTCTTCTTGATGGTTGATGCGTCGTCCGTCATGTAGACAGAGGATGTTGGATCTGAGGCAGACATCTTGGTATGAGCTCCTTGGAGAGCGGGAATGAATTTGGCGTGAAGAAGAGCTGGTTTTGGGTATTTAAGTTTGGGTGCAATGTCTCGAGTCGTCCGGAAGTACTAGTGGGACAGGGAAGAAAGGAGATGAGAGGAACACATCAGTCCGTCAGAAGACGAAAGGAAGCGAGTTATGGAGTCATGCAGCAAGCAAAGAGAAAGAAACAAAGGAGCAAGTAAGTGAGTAATGAAATAGACATACAGGGTCCTGATCAATCGCACAAGGGATCAAACATGGCACGTCTGATTTATCACCGAAGATTTGGGGGAACGAATTCGAAAACGAAGGTGCGGCTTGAATGGCAGGGAAGTGGGATTTGCCGATGTTGTCACTTTTGATCGTAAAAGATAGATGCATAGCCAAGGTGGGTGGATAAACGGCAAAGATCAGATAGACAGAGAAGGGGAAAGAACAACAAAGTTTTCATCAGTGGAGTCGGACGGATCTCGAGACGGATCAAGAGTCAGAGATGTATATCTCGTGGAACAGATGGTGGAAGTGAGGGAACGAACGAGTCGTTGAAGCCAAAAGTCGCCTTGGACTGATTGTAGGTAAGCTGGCGAGAGATCTTGACAATGTTCCGGTAGAACGCGCCACTGTGTATGATGGTTAAGCGAGATGATTTCAAGACGAGAAGAAATGCGGAACTGTTAGTCGTCTCCACCAACCAATCAAGATCAGTCCCGGTCTAGAATCAACCATGCACGTACCCAACGTAATCCAGATTGGAGAAGATAAAAGTCTTGTCGAGATCGACTCCGCAAGCGATGATGTCCTTTGCGTTCTCAAAAGCGAAAGCTGAGGTCTGCTCGAGCGTGAGGGGTTTGGTATCCTTTTGGAAAAGGAATTTCTCGTCGTCTGTGAGTTGGACGACGAGAGGGACTTGAAACACGTGTTGGAGCCAACTAAGGAACGGATGTGAGCAGACATCGAGGATCAGCTTGGCGTCATGTCCCCTACGAGAAGCAAGGCCGTCAAACGCACGTCGTGAACATGAAGGGAACCATATGTCCCAGATGCATACTTCCCGAACTTGGACCTCTTCCAGTATAGAGGTAGAATGGCTTTCCAGCCTCGTATCGATCGAGGATCTTCTCGAGGTCTCGATGAGAGAAGAACGTTCCTCGTCGAAGGAGGAGGTGAGCTCGATGACCGGTAAGACGCTCGAACCGTTCAATAAGGGCTGGGGTAATTTGGGCGGTACCAAATTGACGGATGAGCTTGGTGTAGTCGCTGATGATTTTCCCACGAAAGATGGGTTCAGTTCTCTTCTGATCCTCTACCTTTGAACTCTTCGTTCTGGTTCCAATGAAATAAGGCTCACATTCCAATGGCCACACCATCTTCTCCAACCTCTCCAGCAACGTCCCAAGGTGTAACGTTCTGTTCCCTCCTTTCCGCTCCTGGAGCAGCCGCCCTACCGGCCTCCTTCTCGACGGCGTTGCTGGTTGTAGGGATCTGAGAGGAAAGAGGAGAAGGTTTGCTCGGAGTCGTGACACCCTGAGAGGCTTGCTGAGATGAAGATGAGGAAGAGGGAAGAGGATGGTCTGAGGATGGGAACTCAGAGGAAGCCTGCCGAGGGGAAGAAGTAACGGAAGGGACTCGGGATGGCGTTGTGGATCGAACAAAGGTTGGTTTTCGAGGTCTGATATTCGAGGAGGATGACCAGATGATGAGCAAGAGCAAATCATGTCAAGATCCGCTTGGTGGAGCAAAAGCTTCCTCAGCCAACTTACCCTCCTTTGAGCCATTCTGGTTCACCAAACTCCATACCCTCGAGCTTGCCCGCCAGACCCTCAGCGACACCCTCCGTACCAAGCCCTTCATCTGCCCTTCGAGCGGCCTCGAGGACATGCTCGGGCGCGGGGAGCTCCATCTCTGAAAGTCTTCGCTGCATCTCTTCTGCATCCGCCTCGTCCTCTTCGGGGGAAGATGAGGCCTCGGGAGTGTCAAGGGCAGATGGAGGTGGAAGGTCTACTCTCAAGGAAGGATGACGAGATAGAATGAATGATAGAAATGACACGTTGGCGAACAAGGTGTCAGGCGTCGGGAAGATTGGACGGAAAGGAACAGATAGGAAGGGTTCGAGTAAGCATGAGCCTGCCACAAGTGCACTTGATGGTCATCGACTGACCGAGCTTAGAGAGAGCATCTACGACCTCCTCTTGGGACATGGATGGTTTCTTGCCGTGCCGTCTGGCACCAGCAGCAGGTGGTTGAGGCTGGGTTGAGCTAGACATGATAGATGATGGTCGTTTGGGTCTTCTCTCTCGTCCTCGTCCGGTTTCGGGATTCGATATCCAACCCCAGCCACCTCCTCTTTAATCTGACTCAAATACCAACCCAAACCGGATGGGATGCATTCACTCCCTCTCCACGCTCGCACTGGCTGGCTCGACCTAGCTCATATCACGTCGCCACACAGACGATCAGGCGAACTCCGGCTGTTGCTCAACAACGGATCACCTATACGTTGAGTGAAGATTAGAGACGAGTTTCAATCTGGAAGCGGAAACTATCTCATCCCTGCCTTGACTATAGTCCCATGTATCGAGGGTGGACCTCACAAAAGAATCGGATCAAGGGTCATGGTCGACTCTCTGGTCGCGTCGACGATTGACTGAGCAACCGACGTCGCCGACAAGAGAGAACATTGCTTGCACAGCGATAGTCAGTCAGTCCTAGGGTTAGCTTTCCATAGACAGTGATTTCCTCAGCAGGCATATATCTCGATACACCTCCCGTCCTTTTGTCTAATCCATCGAGGTCGAGTGCTTGTCCCCAAATTTACTTGGAGTAAGACCAGACGTTTCGGAGAACTGCCCGAGGTCAACAGACAAGCCAGCAACAGGTTGGGATAGGGATCAGCGGACCATTCTGTGACTATCTCGTCCAGCCCAAGTCTCAAGGAGATCAAGGTGACGAGCAAGGAACGATGCGAGACAAGATGATACACTCACGACCCTTCTCGGTAGCCAATCGGTTGATGGAGTCATCAGCCTCACCCTGGGCTCGGACCTGACCAACGAGCGCAATGGTGGTAGCGGTCTTGAGGGCGACTCCGTTAGCATCAACGTCGGCGACGGAGATCTGGATGGAGGCGTGGTCCTTGGAGTTAATGAGTCGGCCAGTGGCAGAGCACTTTCGGGGGACGTAAAGGTCGACGAGGACACCCTACGATTAAGGAAGGAAGGAAGCAAACGTTAGCGAGGTTTGACAAGGATAAAGAATGAGAACAGAAAGGTGTGTGTGCGGGCGTGTGTGTACGGTGCACGCGAAGAGAGGTATGATAGGGAAGGCCTTGAGGAAACTCAGGTGAGCGGTCTCTCTGCCTCTCCTAGAGTCGTCCTCCTGCCGTGTCTAAACAGTTTGCTGCACCCAAGAGCCTGCCCTCCTGTCTCTTCTCTCGCGCTGACTCCAAGCCAAATCTCGACCATCCAGGCAGACCAAAGCTGCACCAGCTTGTCCGCCTCGGACCCAACCCATCAGCGCAAAGTCTTTCCCTGCTTTGGCCCTCCGTTGGTTCGTCCTGCCCTCTGGGGTTTGGTTCGTTGTGGGAGATGGTGTCGATGAGAGATTCTACCAACCTGATCGTTCTCCATGTTGATAGGTAGGTGAGGAAGGAAAGGGGAGGGGTAGAGGGAAGAGAGGGGAGGGTGGCTGTTCGATTTTGAAGAGTCGACCGAATTCGTGAGGCGCGGAAACCGAACGAGAGAGAACCAAAATTTCGTCAGCCAAATGACTTCCTTTCGATCCAATCAATCAATCTCTTTGCTCTCTTGGATCCCATTGACTAGACGAGACGAGCAGAAGAAATTCATGCGATTCAAGGAAGGCTTGGATGTGTACGCACAGCGAAGAGACGGACGAGCACACACACGCAATCTTGACCCAGATTCGAGGACCAAGTCCCTTCCCTCCCTCCAGGTTAGTCCACGGCTTCACCTTCTCGACGACACTTTGCACCTTCAATCGGTTCTGTTCGTCCTGATCGACTGCATGTGAAGCATCGCATGTGTTCTCATGGCTGGCGCTTGTTCGTTCTTTCTGATAGAAAAATATATGGAGAAAGAGCGAGATCTCGAAAGGACCTGCCTTGATCAGGACAGTACTTGAATCAACACGTCATTCTCGCATCAGACTTTCTGTCCAGGGAGATCTACAAAGGAGCTGATCTCGCACGTTGATGTTTTGTTCCCCTCGTCGAAACGAAAAATGAGCCCCCCTCCCCCCTTCAACTCTTTCGGAGAAGTCCACATCAAACGTCCACCCTATCTCTTGGAAACTTCTTACCGGGGGCTCTCCATCTACATCACCTCGACTCATCCGGCCTGGCCGTAGAATGACCTTCAGCTCCAAATCGACATCAACCTAACTCTCAATTCGCTTCGTTGATTCCGTATTCGTCAGAAGCAAGCAGCACCCTCTCGTCCACCTCGTCAGCGATCTTTGTCCACCCTACAAAGACGTGTTCCACGTGACTTTTGTCGAGATGCCAGGAGGAATACCGTTACCAAGACCGAGAAAAGTGCTCTGTGTAGCCGAGAAACCGTCGATCGCAAAGGAGATTGCTCGAATTCTAGGTGAAGGTCAAGCTAGGTCGGTGCGTAGTTGACGTGAATCTTCTCTGCTCTCTGCGTCCCGCATCTAGCTGCTATCTTGATTTTGGTGGGACCATATCGAATGCCCATGCGACCACGGTCTAATCCTCGTTCGGAATCGTTCACATGATGTATTTATCGACGCGTCATTGGAGTATGAATCTCACTCCTTCCTCTCTTCTTACTTTCTTGATGCCCCTTTACAACACCTACAGGCTCCCATAAATGGCAATGTCTACGTCAAGAACTACACCTTCCCATACAAACTACCACCAGATCCTCGTACCGTCGAATTTACCGTCACTTCAGTTCTGGGACACGTCAACGCGCATGACTTTCCGCAGGAGACGAGAAAATGGTGGTCATGTGATCCATTCTCACTGTTTGATGAGAGAATAGAGACTACAGTCGGCAAGGTGAGTTTGTGAAAAAGTCGTCTCTACTGAAAACGAAACATCCTGCTCTCGAGGGTGATTACTTGAACATGCCATCTCTCCTGATCGACTCACGCGTTCGCTGTGTACAACTTTAACCGCTTTGTTCCCTCTGCGTCATCAAATCGACAGAATATGCAAGGTGTCGTCGACAACCTCTCTCGACTAGCTCGATCCCATGACCTTCTCCTCATCTGGACCGACTGCGATCGTGAGGGTGAACATATCGGATGGGAAGTCCTGACGCACTGTCAGACAGGCAATCGAGGCATCCGGGTGCTCAGGAGCAAATTCAGTGCTATCATTCCCGCGTAAGTCGACCATACATTGATACCTCTCTCGCAATCTTCACCTCCCATCTCTCTGTCATCCTGTACTCATCATTCCAGGCGCGTACACTCATGTGCTGCGCAGTCAGATCCACAACGCCGCTCGAAATCCAGTAGAGCTCGATATGCGCTCCGTCGCGGCCGTTCAAGTCAGGACCGAGCTCGATCTACGTACAGGAGCAGCCCTCACGAGGTTGCAGACTCTTGATCTGCAATCTGCGTTTGACGAGCTTAAAGACAAAGTCATCTCATATGGTAGATAAGCTCTCCGATTGTCGTCTCGCATCGATCTTGATCTATCATGCTGACTCTGACTGGATTCATCATCGTGACCCTTTCCCTCCAGGCTCCTGCCAGTTCCCTACTCTCGGCTTTGTTGTCGCTCGATACCTCCTCAAAAAGTCCTTCGTTTCCGAGCCATTCTGGTCAATCGACGTTTCACATGAGCGTGAAGATGAGGAGGTTGAGGGAGGAGATAGTTCAGTCAAGTTCAAATGGGAACGAAATCATCTGTTCGACTTTGAGGCGGCTCTCATACTCTACGAACAGTGTGTGGAGAACCCAGAGGCGAGGGTCAAGAAGGTCGAGACGAAACCTAGCAAGAAATTGTGAGCCGATGGTTCAGTTGAGGAGTGTGAGGCTTTGGGGTGTTGCGGCTTGAGCAATCATCTAATGTACTATCCTACCTTGATAGCAAACCTTACCCTCTCACAACCGTCGACTTGCAGAAATCCGGATCGAGACTGCTACACATGTCGCCCAAGAAAATCCTCGAGGTTCGCGCATCTGCCGATCGTTGCAACGTTTCCTGTTGACACGCAAAGAAGTCACCTGACATAAGTTCATCGCTTCGTGATGACGGTTTATTCAACCCTTTTAGTACGCCGAAAAGCTCTACCAGAAGGGGTTTCTAAGTTATCCTCGAACTGAAACCGACCAATTCGACCCAGACTTTGACTTCATGTCGCTCATCGAGAAGCAGACTCAGGACGCCATCTGGGGTGGCTTCGCTGAAAGGTCAGCCGT
Source organism: Udeniomyces megalosporus (assembly GCA_039545415.1). NCBI lineage: Eukaryota > Fungi > Basidiomycota > Tremellomycetes > Cystofilobasidiales > Mrakiaceae > Udeniomyces > Udeniomyces megalosporus. The sequence continues at coordinate 279,944 of BCKM01000018.1, read as the reverse complement.
TCATGATCTCGTCCAAACTGCATTGCTCGCTTCGTCAGCTTCTTCACCAGTGTTTCTTACCCAAGACTTTTTCGCCTCTAATACCTACCCACAATACGTTCGATCCGACCCCTCTCCTTCCAGACTCCAACATGGCGAATTTAATCGACCTCGAAATGGACGAAAGAATGACAAAGCTCACCCACCCATTCACCCGACTGCTTGGACTAACACAGTCAACGGAGATGAAAAACGAGTCTATGAGTTCGTCGTTCGGAGGTTCTTGGCTGGATGCTCGAGTGACGCGGAGGGAAAGACGACGACGGTTGAGATTGAGATTGCTGAAGAGAACTTCACTGCTTCTGGTACGTTCCCTTCTTCCAGTTTGGCCTATCTTGACGATCTAAACTGACAGCTGGTGTATCTCAGGTCTTGTTATATCTGCGAGAAATTACCTCGACGTCTACCCCTACGACAAATGGAACGGATCATACATTCCGGATTTCCAAGTCGACGAAACCTTCATCCCAACCTCTTGCGAGATGAAAGAAGGTGCAACGACGGGTCCGAATCTTCTCACTGAAGCTGATCTCGTCGGGCTGATGGACCAGAATGGAATCGGTTCGTCTATCATCGTTTATGTCAAAGCAGTCTCGTTCCCATTCAAGAACAATTTCACATCAACCAAGTCAAGAGTTGACCAATTCGACGTCTTTGCTCATTACGATGATCTTTCTAGGTACGGATGCTACTATAGCCGAGCACATCGCCAAAGTCGTCGAGCGAGAATATGTCATGGAGCAACAGCAAGGTCAAACAAAGTATCTAGTCCCTTCCACACTGGGAATCGCTCTTGTTGAGGGTTGGGATCAAATTGGGTTCGACCGAAGCGTCTGTAAACCTCACCTGAGACGAGAGGTATGATCTTTCCCTCTTGCTCTCACATTTTCTCCCCTTTCCTTCTCATCATATCGGCTGATGCCTCGATGGGTATTTTCTCGGCGGCGTCCAATAGATGGAACATCGGATGCAACTCATTTGCGACGGGCAGGCAACGAAATCGGACGTCCTTACTCAGACTATCGATCAATACAAGGAAGTCTTTCTCCGAGCTAGACGTGAGATGATGACCCTTAGAGATGTGAGTGGGACCCCCCTCCCCCTTCTTTCCCTCTTTTGTTCCTGTTCCGTAGCAATATTTGTGATCCGGTCGATCTGTGCTCAAACATGGATTCGAATTCTTGTGCGCTACCAGGCGATCCGTCGATATATCAACGCAGGCGATGATGATCCACCTCCGAACAGAGCAGGTAAGAACAAACCTCACAATGTCTTTCCTTCACTTACATGCTCACATCCATCCACCTCTCGTCAAACTCACTTGTGTTATCAATCTTCCGGAAGCTCGAGGTCGGGGAGCTGCCGGGCGGGGTGCAGCCCGAGGAGGTCGAGGTAGAGGAGGAGCTGCACCTAGAGGAGGCAGAGCTGATGCTGGTCACGGTAGGCAGGACGGTGAATCTTCGGACGATGATGAAGACGATGCACGTCCTGCAGCTCGAGGACGCGGTAGAAGAGCTAGGGGAAGTACCGTCGCTGCAAGAGGAACTCGAGGTCGTGGCGGTGCGACAAGGAGCGCTGCTGGGGCGAGTATAGGAAGGGGCAATGGTACGGTCCGGGGAAGAGGCGCTTCCTCAGAGGAAGAAGGTGGTGATGGTGACGATGACGATCCCGGTGAGTTTCGCTTCCCTCCGTGAAAAGCGTAGCTTGCGACCTCTGATCTTCTTCATCCATTGCTCCTTCCCCTGCTCATTATCTTTTTCTGTAACTCTTGTCGCATAACTGAATGCCTGGATTCTCTTCTCTTTCTGTGAAGACATTGCACCTCCACCACCTCGTCGTCGTCGAATTGCTGCTCGCGATGATGAGAACGAAGAAGGAGACCGTCCTCCCCTTGCCGGCGGCACCAGACCGCGAGGGGTAAGAGCTGGAGCTAGAGGCGGAGTAGAAACTCCTCCAGAATGTGGCTGCCTCGAACCAGCAGTCCAAAGAGTCGTTACCACCAACACAGAGAACAACGGTCGCAGGTTCTGGTGCTGCGCCAAACCAAGAGGAGATGGATCTTGTGGGTTCTTTGTGAGTCCATTCTTGGGTTCAACTTGTCATATAATTCTCGTGCCTATCTTTTCATGCAAAATTTGGTATGCTGTTGGGCCAGATGGGGTGAAAAGGGATGGACGGAGAGTCGAGATGCTTATACTGATACAACCCTTGCCTGTTCTTTGTCAACGGCTCACTCTCATCTACTCTTTATCATTGTCGTCCCAAGGAGTTTCTTGATCCTGATTCAGGTGGTGCAGGTGGTGCAGGAGGAGGAGGAGGAGGAGGAGGAGGAGGAGGAGGAGGAGGTTCTATTAGTCGATCTGCCGTTCGTTGTGTTTATCATCCTCTGAGCCAGATATCGCTCAACCTCTTCGAAGCCTTAACGTCATATTGCTTCGCAAACTCTCCCATCCCATCGAACGGCGTACTCCTCTTTCTTTCGTCAGCCCTTGAATCGTCAATCAGCAAACAGGAACACTGGGAACGCTAGACAGGGTTCAATCAAGTGCGAATGTAACCTTACTGCCGTCGATATCGTCACTAAGAAGGAAGGCCCTAATCAGGTGTGACTTTTGGTTTGAATTTTTCGATGAGATACATCTACTTGGTCTTTCCCTTCGTCTACCCTCTCATCTGGTCCTGACCTTGTGCCATCCCTTTGATCTATCCGGTGTTAACGAATCCTCAGGGTCGAGTCTTCTGGTACGTCATCCATCATCGAATCTTGTCGTTCCTTGTTTCCCATCTAATCGGTTCGTTCCACCGCTGCTTCTCCCGACACACCCTTCCCTTCTTTTCGCACTTGAATCTATTTCTGCCTCAATTCATCAATCGAAAACAAAACTTCATCGAACCCACAGGACATGTCCCAATTCAGCTAACGCGAAATGCAAATTCTTCCAAGTCAGTCTCGATCTTATCGTGCATCTTGTCTTCCATCATCTCAGCTGACATCGCTCATCTAACTGTTTCTCTCTACCCTCAGTGGGATGATGAGCTCGATAGCGGTGGCGTCGGTCGAGGTGGTGGCGGTAGTGGCGCGGGATCTCGAGGAGGGAACGGTGGTGGTGGTGGTGGTGGTGGTGTCGGTGGGAACCCTTCAGGTTTGTCTCGTTCTCACTCTCACTCATTCTTCTTTCCCCGTTCCACTACCACCAATGTAAAAGCTCCTGCACGTAGTTCAAGAGAGAAAAAAAATCACCTCGGTTGACACGGACACGCTTTTTTCCTGAATGATCTCTCTCCTTCGTCAAAATCTCAACCCCTCAAAACCCCTTCACTTTCCCCTTGGTCTCTTCCTCTCCCACAACAAAAGACGTCTGCTACAAATGTCAACAAAGTTCGTCTCGTCAATTCACTCAGTCCCACGCTCCCTCCCCTTCTCTTCCCGTTCCTGCTCTCGCCCCGCAAATTCCTTCTTGATCGTTGACTATCTTTTGTTCCTGTCCCCCCCCCCCTCCCCTCTCCCCCCTTTTCCCTATATATAACAAAAAAAAAAAAAAAAACAGCTGGTCACTGGGCATCTAATTGTCCAAATGCTGAAGCTTCAGGGTCAGGTAGCCGGACCGGTGGTGGTCGAGGAGGGAGAGGAGGAGGAAGAGGAAGTAGTAGATCTACTGGCGGTGGCGGTAGGAGTAGTAGTATTACGACCACTCGTGGTCGAGGAGGGACTACTAGAGGTAACACGAGAAACCGAGGTTCACGAGGTGGTAGTGGTGGTAATCGTGGTAGGGGATCATTAGGAGGAAATGAAAGATTCTAAAAATAAAATAAAAACGACAAGTCGAGAGAAGCTTTATTGAATGAGAATATCATCTTAGAGCACGAAACGATGATAGAAAAAGAGGATGAAAGAAGAAGAAGAAATAAACAAGGAAGCGTCAAAGAGATGGAAGGGACGGTGATGATGATGATGATGATGATGGATGATGGGGATCAGGACGAAGCAGACTTTTCTACGATGAACACCTGTCTCTTCTACTCTCTCTTCTTCTTCTTATCTTTCTTTTCTTTTCTTTTCTTTCTCAAGGGGATGATCACACGCATACGTAGAAGGACAGGAGGAGAGGGGGTGGG
>BCKM01000018.1:234026-263746 GCA_039545415.1 Udeniomyces megalosporus | reverse complement strand
ATGATATCTTCTCCCTCTCCTCCCCCCACTCAATCTCCATTCCGCATGAGCGTGAGAACCCAGTTCGAATCGTACGATGCGATGCCTCTCGGAAGGTTTCCTTCTCCGAGAGGAAGAACTATCGTCGGTGTCAAAGGGTTTGAGTTAGATGACGTCGGACTGTTATTGCTTTGTCGAACGGCAGTAGAGGATCGGGATGTCATGGTTTGGGCAGGAGCAGTGAGGAGAAGATCTGGAGGTCTTCTAATGGATCGTCTGATGGAGGATCGTTTAGAAGAAGTGGATCCTTGAGATTCTCCTGGGACGGCGATACTGGGTAGGGTGAGGATAGGACCATTATCGGTAGCGATCGAGGAACGAGGTGAAGGTTGTGGAAGAGGTTGTGACAGAGGATTACTGTTGTTGATGTTGTCGTTACCGTTGACGATCATGGAAGAAGCAGCAGTTGAGAACGAAGATGTCGGGGATGGATTGGAAGGATTGAATGTCGTTGGATCTCGTAACAACCGAGAGATTCGATTTCTCCCCCTTTCACCACCAGATCCATCCAACTCAATCGAGGAATCAAACACCGAGTCCACGGGTGTGACAGGGAGAAGGATCTCTTCCGTTACCTCCTCTTGTTGCAGTTGCAAGTGTTCGACTTCCTCTACGAGTTCGAAATTCGAGGCAGACTGGTGATGTTGATGGACTTGAGCCTGTGACGGACGAGCGGTGAGAAACGCGGGCAAGGGTGAAGCTGAAGAGGTCGAACTGTTCATCGGGCTTGGATCATCACATTCGAGTGTGGGTGGGAATTCGGTATTAGGTGATGGATTCGGTGACGAGTAAGAAGAGGTAGACAAGACAGGTGCGGCAAAGGGGTTCGAGAAGACAGGAACATTTGTGTTAACCGCAATTGAACCCGCGAGGGGTGGGATGTCTGATAAGACCGATCGGGATGATGGTAGTGGTAGAGGCGGAGGTGGCGCATTTCTGCTCATTGATGCGGAAGAAGTAGGGGTGGCTTCGAATTGAACTCTCGATGGTCTCCTCGTTGCCGACGAAGAAATCTCGACGAAAGGTCCACCGGCTTGGGAAGGGAAAAGACCATTGGCGTTGGATCGATCATTGGCGGCAGAGATGGCGATATCCGTCGCTTCACGAGTGACACATTCTTGAAAGGCCCGGAATAGTTTGAACGGCAGCCAGGTCAAGGCTGGACCAACTCGAGAACAATCTTCTGTCGGTGGGAGGATGCACCGGAAAATGATGAGGTAGGAAGCAGCTGGCGATAACGAGGGTGGCAATTGATTCGGTAGAGAGGGTGAGCGTGTCATGCCAGAGGAGGACGATGGGACGGTCAGAGGAATGATCGAGGGCGAGATGATGAGGGTGCGGAGGATGGTTCGCATCGTGTCTCGAGGGATTCGATCAAGCATCGGTACGAGTGTTTCTACAAGCGACGCTTGAAGGGCGACGAGGGATGCATCATGAGGAGATGCACTGTCTTGAGTTGGAGGTGCCATCATTGAGAGAAGGGAAGAACCAGCCAAAGAAGCGACCATCTCTCCTAGATCATGGATTGAACTTGCCAACTCGATTTCCTTGTCCCTCGTACCATCGCCGTCACCATCACCAGCGCCTCCGAGCGAGGCTTCCGCCCGTGTTCCAAACAGGACCTTGCCAATCTCGTCAAATCTTCCAACCTCTCTCATCGGGACCTGGTGTCTCACCCTCTTCTCTACTACGACCTTGAGTCCCTCGAACGGCAATGGTTGAGCGATGAGGAATCCCGCGTAGATTTTAGCTGATTCGACGACGGCTTCCGATCCACCCTGCAGAGCAAACGATTGGAGACCCGAAACGAACGTTCCCATCTCTGTGATCGGAATCGCGAGAGTCGATGACATGATTCGAGCCATCCAGTGGGGCTCGGCAAAGGTGTATCCTCGACGAAGAAGTTGAGACTTTTCGGAGGCCGATGAGACGCGATTGACGAGGACGATGAGTTGCCCTTCAGAGATGGTCGTCGGTTGAAGCGAAGAAGTCGAAGAGGCCGATGTGGGGTTGAAGGAAGAGCTGGAGAGGGACTTGTGGTCTTGCAAGGATGAGAATGCGACATGACCGCTGAGCACGCAAAGTGAGGGGGTTTGAGTCAACAGTCAGGGTTGACTTAACGAGGAAAGCCAACCAAAATGGCACACTCACGTTGTCAGCACTTGATCGTACAGGACGCCTAACCGCCTGACACCCTCCTCACTTCCCGTGACGAAGGTGGCGAGATGAGCCACAGCGAGACTGAACTTGTCCAAAAACTTGGAAACAGCCGCGTTCGAGTGTCCATTACCACCGTTCAAGCTCGAGTTTGGCATCGAGCCTGTCCTCGTCAAATCTCCGTCTACAGGTCCATCTGAATCGGTACCGGCCCCTAAAGTCGCCGTCGCAGCGGATCCTCGACGACGCCCAAGGTTGATGATGGATTCTTGAAAGGTCCGACCGGCTGGTGAAGAGGTCGAGGTCCATTGACGAGGGTGAGCAGAAGATTGATCGGCTTGGGTAGGGAACTGCGAAGGGAGATCGGGTGGGTCGCCGCTCGAGGCTTGAGAAGTAAACGCGCTCGATGTCGAGATTGAGGGTGGAGTCACGCCAGGCCGACGCCAGCTCCAAGTGGCTCGTAACGAAGCGATGAAAGCCGGATGGGAAGGCGAGAGCTCGATGTCCAAGCTGCTACTCGTCACGCTTGCGTCCTCACCCCAGAGGCCTGAACTTCCGCTCTTGGACCGGCTCAGCCAATCTCCTTCTTGACCAGACTCTCCACTATCCCCATCTTGATCCGCACCTCTTTCCTTCTTACGCCACGTTCCGAACAGTCCTTTTCTCTTGCTACCATCGACGAGCTCGCCGATATCGCACAGTGGAAGCATCCCCTCTGGGCTGACGAGGACCTGACCAGTAGTGTCGTCAAATAGAGCCGTCGCGAGGACCACACGACCTCGACGCGACTTGTGGGTGATGAGTCGCCTTTGAGCGATGAAGATGGAAAGGAAGAGAACGAGACAGGCGATGATAGCGAGGCAGGAAACGAGGGCGGTGATAACGCGCTTGCCATGGAGCTGATCCATCAGTGTTGGAAGCACTAGAATTGAAGACAGGAGCAGATCAATATACGATATCGTTTGAGGAGGGTGCCAGATATCTTGCCTGCGGGAAACTAACCTGTATCATCGTCGATAGCGTAACTCGTCCCCAACATCGCAGTATAGTGCATCAGGTTGGTAGCAAGTCCGAGCAGGCAAGCGACGGCGAGCTTTTTGCTCAAGCTGTGATCGAGCTTGGGTCGAAGGACCAGGAACATGATCCAAAGGGCAGTGATAACAGCGATGACGGCGATGATGACCGAGAGGACGACGAGGAAAGGAGAGTAAGCGATGTGTGGAATTGAGGTGATGGATCGTTGACCGAGATAATCTGAAGTGGATACAATTGACATAAGGTCAGATCGGCAGTCTATTTCTTCCCGATGAAGGAAATGAGCGGAAATCGTGTTCGTCGACGGCCACTCACGCATTCCAGCGATCCCAAACCCACAAAACGTTCCTGCGATGAGAACCTTGACGACTTCTTCATGTGTGACCTCTCCCACAAAACTACCCCACCAATCTCTTCCATCAACTTTTCTCTTCTCCAGGCTCGTGAACGATGGATCTCCTTCATCGTCCTGCGACTTCCAATCCGACATGTCACTCTTACCTCCACTCATCGACAAAATTCTCTCCCTTTCGTTCTCCCTGAGTAGAATCGGGAAGGCCGACGGTGCGTAGCATCCAATCTCTTGGGCTATTGGGTCGGTACTGGCGGTCATCCGAGAAGGAAGCGATCTCGCTCCTCGCTCGACTTCTTCCTCGAGATCTTCTCGACTCTGCTCCCTCTCTAATACGGGTATTCCAGGGAGACTCCCTCTTGCCGTGCGATTTGTCTTCTCTGATTCTCTCCTTCGCCATCGTCCGCGAGCATCATGATCCTCCATTTGACCGCTCTCGTCGATGTCGGCAAAGTTGAGACCTTGACTCTGCTCAAACTCTTCGAAAGTCATTCCGGTCGAATCGACAGCGACGGCTCTTGAGCGGGGCATCTGAGGGCATCGAATGTGTGGAGATGGGTCTGCAGAAGAGAACGAACCACCCCCTTGGGGCAGAGAGTATCGTCGACCTTGGGCGGATGCATTGGTGGTCTGACGATTCGTGTCGGCTTGAGCAGGCGACGGCATGTATGGCAGATTGAGCGGATCGGGGGCAGGACGTGATGTCCCGGCGCTTGGTGAAGGTGAACGATACGATTCGGCGGAAGAAAGAATCCGAGATAGTCGACTTGGTCGCAAACCCGATGGAAAAGTCGAGGTTGTCGCTGGAACAAGCTGAGACGTACTCGAGTTTGAGTCCTTTCTACAGACTGAGAAGGTGGTCGAAGTCGGGGAAGGAGAAGACAGTTTCGCGAAGGAAGATATTGACCGAAGGGGAACGGGTCGTGAGGAGGCAAAGGTAGGCGAGTCGAGTGGGATGTCAGAGAAATGACTGGCTGTCGGACTTGATGACTCGTAGGTTTGGTTAGACAAGAGGATAGGAGTAGCGGAAGGAGCGGCAGGCCGGCCCAAAGCGGAAGAATTGAGCGGTGTCTGACCGGGAGCGAAATAGGCAGAGTTCCGTTTCGACGAGGACGAGGGTAGTTCGATCGGATCGGTGTTCGAGTGAGATATATTGGGGGGAGCTGGCGGAAATACTGGTATCGAACCGGGTATCGAATTGCGTCTACCAAGCGAACACGATGTGTCCCCCTGTTCCATCCGCCTCCGGACCTCTCTCTCCAGCTCTTCGGACCGGTACTGGTCTTCCTTGGCGCCTTTACCAACAGGGTAGCCAACAGTGACCCCGAATGATGTCGAGTCTGCCGACTTGAGAGGTTGTCCATGCGAAGAAGGAAGATCGACCATCGTCCACGCCAACCCAGTCTCCAAAGTCTTCCATATTCTCGACTTCTTCCATCTCTCCGTCACGAGCTCCTTTTCCTTCTTCTCTTCCTTCTTTTTCTTTTGATCCGACTCGTCGTCATCCTGCCCCAACTCTCGCTCGACCTGGAGGGCCAAGTGCCGAGCCTTCCTCTCTGCAGTACTCTTGGGACGAAGTGGCTTTTTCCCACTCCCTCTCGTATCGAGACCCATGACGGCAAAGGCACCGATCATACATGCGACACTGACTACGAGGCTGAGGATAGTAAAACCGGGATTGTAGTTGAGAGTGAAAGAGACCATGTTGGGGTAGGAGGGTGGTGTGGGTTTCCGAAGGAGTGTGAGAGACTGGTTACCGAGGAAATGCATACAGAACGTCGACACTGATCCAAAGATGGTGCCTGAGCCGACTAGGAGAACGATGTTGTACGTCCCTCGATTTGACGTCCTGAGGTCAAGACAGGGGGGGGGGGAGGTGACCGAAAGAAGAGTGTGAATCAGCTATCGACCTGTGCAAGCTGCTTGCGCAAGGTCGATCTTTGAGGCCGACAGTGCACTGGTGGTTGGACACGGATGCTGCCCGAGGTAGCCCATAGCACACTGGCATAGGAGAAGATGTGGGAGGGGAGAAGGATACGGGTGCGCTTACCTCCGAAGAAGGAGCTCGAGTGTGCATGCAGCACCCAGCACGGCGACGAGATAACTTAGGATAACTACACGGGAATCGGAGAATCACGGAATCTCATGAGCGCGTGCCAGACGAAAGGGCAAACAGAGGAGGAGGCAAATGTCGACAACAGGGTCGAGGTCTTGCAGTCGTCAACTGTTGATAGGGTCGTCTTCCGGCATTTGCTTCTCGCTTCACCAGATTTATACTGTCATCGCTGCTTTGCATAGAGGCACACTCACTGTATCCTGGAGAGTAATGAGGTACAAGAGGTACCCTTCCAACGCCTGACAGGTCCGGTCGACCAATACTCCGTGAGACGAGCTGCAGGAGTTGCGAAGAGAGTTGGCTCGGGAGGCCGTTCCAAGGTGAATCGACGTTCATTCAGACCAAAAGCGAGGACGAGTGGACGTTTAGGCGGAGATGACGAGAAGGAGGAAACGAGGGGGAGAGAGACGAGAGAGAGGAACGATGCAAGGTGTGTTTGCCCCTCTCCTTTATCGAGCACTATTTGAGGTTCGTCGAGAGGATGGTTGCTGGAAGCGAGAGAACGAAAGACGGAAAGGGGAATCCCAGAGGGGAATGCGGGAGGAGAATTGCGGGTAGAGGGAAGGACGGACAAAAGGGAAGCAAAGGAGAAAGAAGCGATGATGGGAAGGAGCGATTGATACCAAGGGAGGAAAGTTGAAGGGAGGAAGGAGAGAACAGGATGGAATACCGTATCCGGAGACGAAAGGCCAGGTAAAAAGAGTCCACGCCATCCTGGAAGGGAGGAGGAGGAGAGGACGATTTACCGCTCGTTCGGAGTGATCGTCGTTCCAGCGCCGCGGTTCATTCGAACGCTTTTCTCCCTTTTTGCAAGCTAAAATCAACGAGGGCCTGGAAAAAGATTCTCGCCCCCGTTCCCCGACGCGACGGTTTGGTTGAATCGTCTCAGCTCCTCTCAGATCCCAGATTCATATGATTGACCTTCCATCGTTCGTTTCATCACAAATGAGACATAATTCGCTACGGGGTTGGTGGGCAGATCGGAACGAGAGAGAGGGATGACAGATTTTCCTCTCGGACAAGAGCAAGGTCCCTCAACACCATTACGAATGCTCCTTCTCCTGTCTGCTTGGGAACTGAACGGCCCCGGTGTGCCCGACCCTGAATCGCGCGTGTCGGGACACAGATCTCTCTTGAGATGCACGCGGCGATCAAATGTTCTACGCTCGCTTGACGTGACGATCCAGTCGACCATACACCCATGCGAACGCCCCAGTTCTTGCAAAAACCCCACCCACAACAACTTTCAACATGTCCAAGTCGTCCAAGCTTCGTTCCCCACAGAGCTAGGGCTGTTCAATTCTCGTCGAGCATGTCCCGTACATACCCCGTAATCCTGCATGTACCAAACGACTGTTGGATGGTATGACACATCGCTTACGTTGAAATGCCTTCGTCAGCAACTTTGTCATTCCTTCGGTGTCTCGAGTCGAATCGGCAGCTGAAGACTGAACGAGGGTCTCTATATAGGAGCGGGCACACAATTCAGGTGAATTCCCTTCCGAGCAAATCCAGGCAGCAGGCAGGAGAATTATGAAACCAGATTCGTCAGTTGAATCCGTTCGTCCTAAGACGTGACATGACTTGGACAAGAAGTTCAACATCCGGTTGCACCATGGAGGAGTTCCTTAGCGCAGCGCTAGCGAACGATCGGCATACAATGATGCAGACACGATTTGCTCTGAGTTCGTAGAGATGCCAGCATGAATATCGGGACAGTCTTCAGAATCAGGCTCGACTAGACTTCTTCCATGTCCTCGTCAGAATCGGACCCAAAGTCTTCACTGTCTTCCCCAGCATTTCCTCCTCCATCGAGATCTTTATCCCCGCGCTCCTCACTCTTGACTTGTCCCCCGATCCCATCTTGACCCTCGCCTTCCTCAACTTCCTCCTTGACATCACCGCTGCCCTCTCCTGCACCTGCTCCAGCCAGACCTCCCTTGTAGATCTCCATGAGACTCCACAGGCCGACATAAGGACCCCTCTTCTGAAGAACGCCCACCTCTGAAAGGACTTCCTTGAGCCAGCTCTCTGGCTGGCTAGTCTTTTCTTTGAGTGCTTTAAGAGACCAGTAAGGATGAGAAGAAAAGCACGTGAAGAGAGCGTCGAGAAGAGCAGAACGGCTGAGTCGAAGTGCACGATCGCGTGGTGGAGGTTTGGCCTGAGATGATGCCGAACGATGGGGTGGCGCAAATTCACGCGGAGTTGGTGATCAGTTCAGTAGACGAAACGATGAAAGAACTCAAGCGAGATAGGGATTACTCACGAAACTACCGAACCTCCCCTTACCCCTAGCCTCTACACCTGCACCACCATGAACGCTTCCGAATCCACTCGCCATCTGAGCAACCTTGGCTGAGCCCAGAGCTTCCTCGTCGAGCATCTTGAGCGTCCGTTTCGGCTTGTTGGCGAGCTCCTGACGTTTTCGCACGAGGGCTCGATATTTGGGTGTGAGGATCGGTTGAAGGGAAGCTTCGTGGTGGATCTTGGAAAAGAGTGTCGGGTGGACTAGAGTAGGGTAGGATTGAGTCAGTGTGCGCAGATGTAGAGACCAGCAGCTACTCAACTCCCGCACAACTAAGCGGTATGCGAACAGCTGGCACCGGACGTACCTCTGCCCTCGACTCTCTGCTCTCCCTCCCTCAAAACAAAGCCCTGCCGTTTAGCTCCAGACTTGTTTGTCCCGTTGCGTTCCTCATCCTCTGGCTCGACAGGCGTGGGGGCCATGACCAGATCGTATTCGGTCGGAATGTCGTCGACTTGATAAGATGGGTTTGGAGGCAGGATAAGCGAGACTTTGGGTTGACTTTGTCCAGGAAGCCTGAAGGCCACAGTTGCATATCAGAGAAGGAGGACGAGTCTTTAGATCGAGGGACGGGGGAGTGCGATCGGGAGAAAGAGGATGAACCACGCACGGATCATAGACACGCATGGTGGCTAGATGAAGGTCCGGAATGGTTTGCGAAGCCCATCGTTCCTGCAGGAACTTGGGAACCTATCACGGGGTCGAACGAGGAGGAGAACAGAGCAGGACGAGACAGGAAGGTCGTCAACAGACTGTCCTCCTCGGAGACCTCACATGAATGGTCTATCTTTCTCTTCTTAGCCGAGGAGATGTTTCGACACATCGAGAGAATGCTGAACCGCACCTTGACAAGCCAGACCTTTCGACCATCGAATCCGTTCATGACCTCTAGCCGTTCATCGTCCACGCGAAGTTCCTTTCCCCCCTTAGTGGAAGAACCGGGATCGCCGCCTTCTCTATCTATGTCGAGGATGGGGGCGTCATCGAAATCGTCGTCCATGATTGGCAGGATGAATGAAGGGTAGAAGGAGAGTAGATGACGGGCAGCTGGGAGGGGAGCAGCTCTCCGATTTCGTCTCCAAGGTGGACGACCGTCACGTTCCTCTCGTCGTCCATATCCAACTCTGCTAAGCGCTCGCAGATAGGCCCTTGATCTAGTCGCCCCTGTACTTTAGATTAAGAGTTAGGGAGCTAACGGAATTATCAAGAGAAGGATAGTCCACCAGAGTGCCAGCGGAGGACAGACCGCGGTGTACACGAGCGTATGATGTCTTAAAGACTGGAGTTGAATAGCCGGACTGTGGTTTCTGCATAACGTAGCGCCTGTGTTCTCTGATGTTCTATCTAATTAAGTGTATACGGACGGGAAATTATACTGTGTGCGTTATCTTGGATGAAGGTACTTCATTCGGCTTCGTCCTTCCGTCCTTCCCGAAGAACTCTCTCACCGTCCCTTCAACCCGTACACCAGTGCTCTGCTTCTCAACGTCGGTCACGACAATCCACATCAGCATATCCCAGTACAGCATCCACATCACCGCACAGAAGCACCAGATTCAGCTTTGATCACCCTCGTCTCCACAACGCTTCCGGCGGAGCTTCGCGTCCTCTCATCAACATGCCCAAGCTATCGCTCTCCACCTACGCTTCCAACTTCCTCAAGAATCCGATAGCGGCTCGACAGAATCAGCAGCTGGATGATGAGGAAGATGATCCACCTGTGAGTTGACTTGGTTCACCACTTCCTCGTCCGTATGGCGTCATACGATCCACTCGACTGTCCTGACTTTGGTCGCTCTCTTGATTCCTCGCGGTCCCATTGATCACATCTACCACTATCCGCATGCCTACTCTGTGGCTTATCATAGCTCTTCTACTCGACTCACAACGCTCGTTCCCATCTGTTTCCGCATACATCCAACCTCTCGTCCTCCGCTCACAACCACGTTCAGCAACAGCCCCCTTATCCTCTCAACTCGACATCCACCGATAGCCGTTACGATGTCCGCCACCAGCCAGGAACCGTCCATTCATCTACTGCCTCGATCCCCCACATCTTTGGGTCGCACGACTCGTTTGCACAGAGCCACTCCGAGGACGAGGGTGGTGCTGCGGTCGACGATAGCCATGTCCTCTTCAACCGAGACGGAGAAGTACATGACGACGACGATGATGATGATGATGATGGAGGTGACTACCTACGAAGAGTTGAGCGAGAGGAGAGAGAAGGAAGGGGACTGTTGGGCGGACCCTCCAGGGGGGCCAGGCCAACTTCAACACCTCGTTCCATACCGACAGACCTTTCTGATTTCTCATCGCAACGAGCACCGCCTACCCTGCCTCCACCTACCGCGACTGTCAAACGTGGGTGGCTCGCTCATCAGTCCCTCTACCCCTCCTCATCTCAACACTCTCGCTCCTCATCCTCATCATCTTCCACCGCATCAAGCTCCTCCTCGTCCTCCCACAGATCTCACCAGAGCTCGGCCGATGGTATCCCCCCAGAGTACCTTGATGAATCAGAGGAAGACGACGATGTGGGTGGAATGAGAGGAGGTGGAGCTCGAGGATCGAATGGCCAGAGTCATCAGCCAAGGGGGATCATCGACCTTCCAAGAATGGGCATGGGTGCTAGCGACGAACTCGATGAGCGCCTCTTGGCTGGTCGAAACGTTGTTGGAGAGGGCGGTGGCGTTGATAGACTTGTCGGGATGAGAGGTTGGGGAGGTAGGGGAGATTGGAGGAAGTTCAGAGACTCTCCCTTCTTGGCCCTTCATATGACGTGCCTGCTCGCCTTGCTCGTCTTCATGCCCTTCACGTTCACCTTCCATCCATCGTCAAACTCTTTGCCTCCCATTTCATCTCTACCATCGTCACCGCCCACTACTTCGAATCCTTCTCTTCCGCCGACCCCCTTCCGAACGTTGCTTCACACCTTGCCTCTTCTCTCTTTCCTTCTTCTCATCTCCACAGCACTACCTCCCATCTTCCTCATCGCTCTCCGCAAAGCAATGGTCCGATACGTGCTCGTGGCGATTTCTGTCGGGATTCCACTCGGACTCGGCGCTTGCGCTTGGTGGATGTTTGTGGGTGGACTCGAAGGGGGAAACGGTCCTGGAGAAGGCTCGAACGAAGGTTGGTGGGGTGGGACTGGATTGAGGGTGATGAGTCTTGTACCCTTGATCGTAGCTGGGTTGTCGGGTAGATTGTTTTGGGTTAGGAGAAAAAAGCTTGCTAGGACGGTTTCTGTCGTCGAGGTTAGTCGTTCGCCTTGGAATATCGTTCTCATCCCTCTAGTAGCTCTATGTGGTAGCACCCACTCATCTATCCGTTCATCGGAAATGTTCATCCAGCTCGCCTCGGATCTCCTCCTTCGCCATCCTCCTCTCCTTCTTCTCACCCCCGCTCTCCTCCTCACTTTCACGCTCGTCTCGCTTCCGTTCATCACGGTTCTTCTCCGCCTTCTTCTTCTCGGCTATTATGAATCGCCACCGACAGGATCTTACTCATATCATCTTAAGCCGAGAGCTGGCTGGCTAATCGCTCTCGTCCTCACGCTTTGGGTTTGGACTTGGGGCGTGCTCCGTGGAATAGGTAGAGTGACGGTCAGTGCGGTTGTCGGGGAGTGGTTCTTCCATCGGTCAGCTTCCTTCTCTTTTTTCACGTGCACCTTTGATCGATCGTCTGTCATCCCTCGAAGATTGCACCCAAATCTGACGACGTCCTGCGCTACTTTGATTTCCTTTTTCGGCTCAGAGACGACCCTACCCTTCATCTACAAGATCGCGAGACGGACCCTTTCGGGTTTGGATTCGAGATTGAGACGGCGAGAATCGCATTCAATCGAGCTACTGGACCAAGTCTCGGTTCAATCTGCTTGAGTTCTCTGGTCATGACCATCATTGGCTTGACGCACCGAGCGGCTGGAGAAATGAAAAAGGTACGCCTGTTCCAACCCCCGGGGTTTCACTGTCTCATTCGTTGAAAGATAACTCACTCTCGCATCATATAACAGGCAACTTCCGCCTCAACCCTATCGCGTCTCCCGTCGTTTCTTCACCCTCTAAATGTTCTCGAGCCAACGTTCGGATTCGTCGCTTCCGTGCTAGATCAGCTCAACGGCTACGCTCTCGTCTATGTCGGCATCACTGGAGAAGCGTTCTTCCCCTCTGCGCGAGCTGTCGGGGGTCTCATCTTGCGTGGAAGAGGTAAAAGTGGCAGGAAGATCCTTGATTGTACGTCGAATATTTCTGTTCATGCCAGGCACTGCCCTCTGCTCTTCTGCCGCTGACATCGACCATCCTCTCTTCCTCAGACACGCTCATCAAACTCATCCTCAATTTATCCACACTGATGGTCGCCTTCCTCACCTCTTCGATCGCCTACTTGTTTTCTCTCCATGCTCTCAACGCACCCACTTCCCATGCTCCTCTCGTGGGTCTCTTTGTCGGTGGCGTCGTCTTCCTTGTCGTCCGATTCGGACTTGATGGCTTGATCGATGCGTGAGTCGTTGGTGAGATTCTCTCAGCAGGGGCTTGTCGTATCGAAAACTAACGACCAAACAATCCAGATCGGACGCTCTCTTCATTTGCTATGCCATCGACGCTGAGAACGGTGGTCAGAATTGTCCAGAAGCAGGCAAAGCTGTACGGATCTTCATCCCCGATTCATCTACTTCACCTTGTCGAGTTTGCTGACAATCCTTCCCGTTGTATGGAATAGTTCACTGGCAAGGGGAACTCCTCGTCTACGTCAGTTCGCCGGACGGGGATCAATGCTGTTTGACCCCTTCTCTCTCTCTCTCCACGCCTCGCTGCCTCTACTTAGAGATTCGTCGTTACTTCTTTTCTCTCCAATTTTGATATGACTCCCGTTGCCACCACTATCACCAGTTCCTTACACCTTTTGTACCCTCTCGATACGATGCTATGTCTTGCGTTGGATCAGATTTGGAGTGAATCAGGAGTTTGACCGATCATTGTTTGACGTTAGAACAGGTACGAGAATAGTGTTGATGTGAGTGAGGAAAAGTGAAAGACACCGAGGTGAAATCAAGAGAGACCGATCGAAACGCAAAACGCGGCCGTCCTGGAACAAAGGGGATGGTGGCGTTCGGCCCTCGCTGCTCTTTGTTCTTGATTGATTCGGTGAAGTCGTCTTTTCGCCTCCCTCGAACAAGGACTCTTTTCGACCTTGACTCAAAACCCCCATCTCCTCTTCACTTGCCTCTTTTCGCATCACTCTTCAACCTCACCTCAGTTACCACTACCACCATGTCTACCACCCCTACCACCCTTACCACTGTCACTACCTGTGATTCAATTCCGTGCAACCATCCGCACTTCACCCCCGAGCAGAATGCGAAGGCGGAAAAGGCCAGACTGACCCCGACCAAGATCGCCGAGGTCGCCCGGATTCCAAAGCACGAGCCCTTCGAGGCCGCTCTGTGCGAGTACGTGAGTAAAAAGGAACCCTATAGACTCACCAACGTAGTCATCTACAATCAGAAGCTGCCGGGGGGCCGTTCCAAGAAGGAGTGGATGCGGTGGGGCATCCCGGGAGAAATAGTAAGTTGGTAGCCTTCAGTACATATATCTATCACTACTGATAAATCTTGAATTCACTTCACTTCCCCCCTTGTAACAGGGCCACGTCATGATCGGTGCGGGCAAGAATGCGGACGGGGAGGAGGGTTTTATCTGCGCTTGCGGGCATTGGGATGACGCTACTGCCGAGCAGAAGGCCGAGAAGTTCAAGGCGCAGATCGTGTGTATGGCTGTAATCAAACGGGCTGAGAATCTTAAGAGGAAAAAGATCCAGGACGTGCTGATGCGGTCGACGCTGGGAAACAGGTAAGCCCATTTCCTCCCACTATGGGCTGATGCGTCGTCTACTTCGCGTCGCGAGGAAGGCGGGGGATCGATCACGCACATATCATGCTTTCGATTTAGCTTTTGTCGCTCGTTGCGTCCTTCTATCTCTCACGACTTGGTCCTCAAGGGCAAGTTTGTCCAGAGTGGAAGAGAAAATGGGTTATATCATATATCATGATGGAGTGCTTTATCTACTTGGGCAGAATCTTGCCGCCAGTAGAGAAAATATCTAGAAAAAGACGAGATATAGGTTCTGACGTGATGTAGTACAGATGATGAAGATCGACTTCAATCGAGATCAGAGCGACAATCGAAGAGAGGTTGATCCGAGATACGCTGCTGCTGCGACTCGTCAATCCAACACTTTCTCCCCACCTCAAATCGCTCCTGCCCTCCTTTTGCTTCCATACCTCGATGACATGTTTGATTTGGTGCTGGACTGACCCAACTGGGTAGTAGAATTTGCAGCTGAAGTCTGGATACAAATGCAACAAACAGGCTTGTATGGGATAAACAAAAGAAAGGCTCCCTGATAATTTCTTGACACGTCCATGCTTTCTTCTTCTTCCTTTCTTCCATTTACGAGTTGTGTTCTTCAGCAACAGGAGGCGTGAAGAAGTGCTCGATATATTCAAGACTAAGAACAAATAAGATCGTCCCTTACGAGAAGGAATTGTGATCCAAATCGTGCATCGCCAACCAACCCTTGTACCTCATCTACTTTTGTAGCATCTCCATAGCTTCCAGATCACCCGCAAGCTTGGATCAGTCGAGACCGTTCATGTTGGATGAGGGATGGAGCTTGAGGTGCAATCTGAAGAACACAGTTAGTGATGCCGGTCTCGGGAATCTCATATCTTCCTCGTATGCTCCTCATGTGCCCCTCATCACGACTCATATATTCTCAGGATCAACGCAGCCCCTGTTCGTTCGTTTTCTGCTTTCAAGGTGAGAACGAAGATATACCGGTGAAGTCGACAAGACCACAGCGGCGCACCAGGGAGGAGTACAAGGATCACTGGATGAACAAGATTAAAAGCGATAAGCTTAGGCTGAAGGTATTATCGCATTAAATCTTCTGAAACGCGACGGTGCAGACTGTCGAGCCCTTTGAACCGCCGAAGCTGAAACTTGGGTGGTTCATCCGCGAGTGATAGATGAGGCCTGTCGATCGTAGAGATTGGATATTATAAGCATGGTACAAGGTCGATATGTCTATATTAGATCGATGAGAATCCCACGGACCGAGTTCCTCTGGCTTGGAGAATCGCAGTTTGATCTCGTCTTCCGTGAAGTTGCAAGCTGAAGTGTTACGGATCGGGGAGGTCGGTCAATCATTGGTTTTCCGGGGCTTAGCTATGATGATCTACTCACACGTAATCAGAAAGAAACCTCCCTTCTTAAGAAGTGGTGGGATCTGCTTTGGGTAGAGTTCCGAAGGAGGAAGATTGCTCGGTTGGATCGGGTGAGGTGACAAGGACACGGCATCGTATGTTCCTGCCAGGCGTGACATCGACGAGGATCAGCCGAGCGATACACATAGTATGTGGAAGATTTAAGATGAGACAAACCCTTATCGGTCACGACGTCCCATCCTTCTCCCCCTCCCGGAACCTTGATGCCCGTCAAACCGATTTCACTCAAGACATCGCCCCACTCGAACTTTACGTCACCTTCCGTGCCTCTCCTCTCCTCCTTCCCCTCTTCTCCCTCATCGCTACTGTCGTCATCGCTGTCATCTTCCAGACCGTCTCCACCGGCAAGGTCCTTTCCAATCAGCTGACTCAAGCTCACACTCCCTTCACTGTAATCCGTGCCAACCAACTTATCTCCCGCATAGCCACCCTTCTTTGATGCCAGGAGATGGAGGAAGTGACCATTTCCGGATCCGACATCAAGGACGGTAGGGGACGTTGAGGATGAGGTGGGTGGGAAATGGGTTTGAAGCCAGGAAAGCATCTTCTTTTCGGATTGATGACCGAACCAAATTTCACCAGAATCACCGAGATCCTTGTACGAAGAGATTTCTCTCCTGAGGACGAGGACAAAGAGATCGTGAACGGAAGGTAGGGTGTGAGGTAGAAAGAAGGGCGAAGGAAGAAGTCAAGCCCGCGTTAACAACATGAGCCTGGTAGGATACGACCTCGCTAATAGTTTAGACGTCAGCAGTGAGATCTCTTTCGAGAGTCAGTGTGGCCTGGAGGTGATAAAGTGTAGATGATGCTGGAACGAAGAGAGACAAAGGAATGTACTAGGGCCTCACTCGTAGACCTGATCCCAGCTGTAGGAGAAGATCATGTTAGCAGGTATGAGAAGGAAGCCGGACTGAGTTGGGAGGACTGTACGAACTGATCCTTTGTGCCTAGCTTTGATTCAGGAAGAGCTTCGATATCAGACATGGTGAGGGTCGACGGAAACGCTCGTTTACACCCGACCCTCATCTAGACTCCCTCCCCTTCCTCCAACATCAACACCAACAACTCACCATGGTCTTAGCAGATCTAGGTTCTCGTCTCAAGACGGCCATCAACTCTCTCGCTGCCTCCTCAACTATCGACGACAAAGTCAGTCGTCCTCGCACTCCACCCAACTCCTGGTTATTCGTTGCCTGATCGATGCATGCCTTACATCACCTTTCACTCCTCGCCTTCTCCCTTCATATCAACATCTCGCGCACCATCGCCTAGGCTATCGACAGTGTACTCAAGGAAGTCTGCTCTGCTCTTCTCGAATCAGACGTGAACGTCAAGCTTGTCTCGCAACTCCGGACCAAAGTCCGCTCTGAGGTCAGTCGACACAACTCTTGTCGCTCTTCGCCCTCTCTCGTTGCATTATCGAGAGCCAACGATGCTCATAAACGACATGCTCTCTCGTCTGAATCCAGGTCAAACCGCAACTCTCCCCAGCACCACCTGCTCAACCCCCATCACCATCGAAAGCGCTTCAGATCGTTCAGAAGGCCATCTTTGATCATCTTGTCGAACTCGTTGACCCTTCATCGGGCGAGCAACGCGAAGGATCTACCGAGGTCAAGAGGGAGGGGTTCCAGTTTAAGCCGGTCAAGGGAAAGAGTAACGTCATCATGGCAGTCGGAATCCAGGTTCGTTCGCTTCTCTTCTTTGCTGGTCGATCTGGTTGGGACTCGGAGTTGGGCAACAACATCGAGAAGCGTATGAACTGGGTGATGGGGTATGTCAGAAGGGTATAGTGTAGAGTCAACACGTGGCAGGCAGTTGGGGAAATGACGAGGGACACAAACCATAGACCATGAAGGTTCCTCTTGCTGGATAGCGGCTGACGCGACTCCTTGCGTATATCATCGTCAACTATTTCTGTCTTGTGTGACTACAGGGAGCCGGAAAGACGACGACATGTACCAAGCTCGCTGTCCACTACGCCCGACGTTCGCTCAAGACCGCTCTCGTTTGTGCCGATACTTTCCGAGCAGGAGCCTTTGATCAACTCAAGCAGAACGCCACAAAGGCCAAGATTCCCTTCTTTGGATCATACACTGAGCAGGATCCAGTCGTCGTCGCGAGGGAGGGTGTGGCCAAGTTCAGAAAGGAGAGGTTCGATATCATCATCGTCGATACTTCGGGTCGACACAAGCAGGAGGCAGAGTTGTTTGAGGAGATGGTGTCGATTGGTGATGCGGTCAAGCCTGTAAGTGGACAACTTTCGTCGACATTCAGCTCACCAATCGTTGGAAGAGCTGGTTCATCTGTTGTTCCAGCCAGTTGACGAGCTTCCTTCGCATCTTTCTCACTCTACGATATCAACTGTCCGTCCCATCGTAAAGGATCTCACCATCATGGTACTTGACGCATCGATAGGTCAAGCTGCAGAGGCTCAATCAAGAGCCTTCAAGCAATCTGCCGGATTCGGAGCTATCATCGTCACCAAGATTGATGGACATGCAAAGGGTGGAGGTGCCATCTCTGCGTACGTTCCTCGTTCTGAACCCTGTATCCGAAGAATAAATCTCGCTCATCGTGATTTCTCTGCCGTCTTCCGCCCTCCTATATCTGCATTCAGTGTGGCTGCCACCAAGACACCAATCATCTTCCTTGGTACCGGAGAGCACCTTCATGATCTCGAACGATTCTCACCTCAGCCATTTATCTCCAAACTACTCGGTAGAGGTGATATGCAGGGTCTGATCGAACACATGTATGGATTCTTCCTGCTGCGACAAGTCCACCATCCTCATCCCTGGCTGACTCTATTCTGTTTTCTTCGTTCTCATTCTGGATCTGATCTCTTCACAGTCAGGAGGCTCAACTTGGCTCGGACCCAGAGAAGCAAAAGAACCTTGCTGAAAAGTTCACTAGCGGAAAGCTCACCATTCGGGATTGGAAAACTCAGATGCAGACTGTCATGGGCATGTATGTAGTCATCTTCGTCTCATTCACCCATCTTGTAGCCTGTCGCTCATGGTCAACCTTACGCTCAACGCCTACCTCTTTTTCTATCAGGGGGTCAATATCAAAACTCGCATCCATGATTCCCGGTCTGCCATCAGGATTGCTCGACGGCGAGGGCGCCGATGAGGCTGCTTCCAAGCTCAAGAAGATTGTCTACATCACTGATGCCATGACCCCGCAGGAACTCGACTCTGATGGAAGCTGTTTCGTTAGTATTCTTTGCTCTGTATCTTGTCTCATCCGTCGACTCGACTCTCCTTTGTTATCGATCGCGCGTTGATTGACCGGCACTCACGCCTTGCGTTGAATTCTCTAGATCCGAGTCGACGCCAAAGGGAACCCAACTGGACTAACCAAGAGAGTCGAGAAGATCGCTAGAGGAAGTGGAACGAGCGTGAGAGAAGTCGAAGAGTGGGTGTTTCAATCTTCATCCGTTATCGTCAACGTCACAATCTCACCTGCATAGCTTCTCATTACCACAGATGCCTGATGCAACATCATGTCATGTCTTCGATGGCAAAGTCCGTTGGAGCGAACATCCCCAAACCAGGCCCGTGAGTTTTGTATCTTCTGGTACATTAATCTAGTGCCGTCTGACCCAAACGAGCTGATCTCTGTCATATTCATCTCAAATCTAGTGGCTCATCGCTCATGCACAAGATGCAAGCCGCTATGGGTGGTCCACCGTTGTACGTCCTGTCTCTTTTTCTCGACCACCGATACCAAGACTAGGCCAGAAAAAAAAAGAAGCGTACACTAAACGGTTGGTCGATTCTTGATCTCTTCAGGGGTCCCGGCGGCCAACCGAGTCAGCAGCAAGTTCAAGCGATGCAAAAGGTTCTTCCTCCAGAAGTCCTTCGAAAGATGCGAGCTGCTGGTCCAGCGGGTGCTTCCAAGTTCGTCTCCTCTTTCTGTGTGGAAGACCCTTCTTCTTCAACCTACTCAGTCCCATTCCTTGAGCGACATGAAACTCATACCTTGTCTCTCTCTCCTTGTCTCAAAACCCCTATATCATCAACCACCAAGGATCATGACCGACATTCTCACTGGTCGTTCACTGGATGGAATCAACCCCGCTCCCAATCCTCCTCCAGCTTCGAACCCAATGGGTGGTATGATGGATATGATGAAAGGAATGATGGGTGGAGGTGGTTTGCCAGGTATGGGTGGACCAGGTGGAGGTGGAATGCCTAGCATGGATGATATTCAAAAGATGATGGGGATGAGTGAGTCCTCTGCTTCTTGTTCTTTTCTCTTTTCCGATGATCCCGCTTTCGATCTCGGGGTGGTTTACTGACGACTGAGTGAACTTTCTTGCTGTGTTGTCTTGTAGTGGGTGGTGGCGGTGCTGGAAGTCCCGGTGCTGGAGGAGGAGGCATGCCCGACATGGCGTCTCTCATGAAGATGATGGGTGGTGGTCGATAATCAATTCTTGACTGTTCATTCCCTTCTCTCCATCCTCATCGTCATCGTCGGAAGGAGACGACCAATCGCTTCATCTGCTTCTCACCATTTCCCTGCTTCCCCACCCACGTCTCTCGATTTTCTCTCGTATTCAATCTCTCCCACGTTGTCATTCAAATCATCAAACAACTCTCTCACATCCCCCGACTTACCCAGCTCAAATACAGTCGTCCCTTTCCCTTCCCTCTCTCGTATCGTCGCTTTTCTTTCTTTCATAATCCGCTCTTGCATTACTGCCTACCAACATGTTCCATCTCTTTCATCTCTTCGTTCTTTGATTCGCTGTTCACCCCCTTGGCCTGTTATGTTTTCTCTCTTTTTCGCTGGAATCATCATCTATGTTGACTCGTTGCTGGACTGATGGCTCTGTAGAAAACAGAGCCCATGTAACAGATGATGTTCAAGATGGACGGGAAAGCTAAATCTCTAACAGTTCGCCGTCAGACGATTGACGTGCAAGAGGCGAATGCGAGCGATAATGAAGAGTTTGGTCATCAATGCAAGCACAGGCAGTTCCCGGAAAGACTGCAAAACTGTCCCCAATGGATAATCCCTCCCTCCAACACCCTCCGTCCTTCACCACACCTCAACGCTACGCCTCCGCCACATGAATCGGAGCAAGAACATGAGAAAGATTTCCAACTCGATCGGTTACTCGTTGGGCATCGACCTGAATGGTCACGACAAACTGACCATGCCTCGATCGTTCTTTATCAGTACGGTAAGGACCCTCTTGGCCTTCCCTTACACCTTGTTCCATAGCTCGAGTTCTTTCCCAACTACCTCCAAAGTTGGATGAAATTCTTGAAAGGATATGGTGATAATGCTGGATTTCTTGACGACTGGATTGTGATGGGAACGTTCCTCGTTCGGGATTATCGGAACGTGGGAATGAGTTACTTCAAGTCCTATTTCTCTTAAGGTCCAGACAACCTTATCCCACTAGAGCTCTTGCTAGCTGCCAGGAGACACGCCACAGCTTCGGCTCAGGTATGCCAAACCATCGAAGGGACAGGAGGAGGGTATGGGATGAATCTTTCAACGGTTCCTTGTCAGACGATGATATTCAAGAGGCGAAGGCAAGCAGCAGCGAAAAGTCTTATCCATCAAGGAGAACGAAAGTAGTGGTATTAAGCCTCATAAGATCATCAGAAGCGTCAAAGGTGACGAAAACGGGAAAAACAAAAAGCGAAGGAGGGAAAGGATGCTGCAGTGAGCGGTAGAAAAGAGGTAAGGGAACGAGCGATGCAGCGCGGGGAGCGTCTACTTGGCGGACGAAGAGAACTCTGGAGGGTAGGAAGAGGGAGGGGGAGGGAAGAGGGAGGGAAGAGGGAGGGAAGAGGGAGGGAAGAGGGAGGGAAGAGGGAGGGAAGAGGGAGGGAAGAGGAGTGCGCATGGTCAGCATAGATGAACGAACAAGACAGCGACGACAGAAGACGACAGCAGCGGCAACTCACTCGTGACAGACTTGGTGCCCTCCGAGATGGCGTGCTTCGAGAGCTCTCCGGGCAGGATGAGTCGGACAGAGGTCTGGATCTCTCGCGACGAGATCGTCGACTTCTTGTTGTACGACGCGAGCTTGGAGGCCTCTGATGCGATTCGCTCAAAGATGTCGTTGACGAACGAGTTGAGGATGGACATGGCCTTGTTGGAGATACCGGTGTCGGGGTGGACCTGTGGTGGTGGGTGGGACAGGGAGGGGGAGGGGGTTGAGGGGGAGCGAGGGAAGGGGAGGAGCAAGGAAGGGGGTTGAGGGTGGAGAGAAAGGAAAAGGGAGAGAGGGAAGGAGGAGAAAAGACGGCGACGTCAGCCAACATGGCTCTCCCACCACAAGTCAACCGAAGCCAAGTCCACAACCAATGCGAAACGGCTGCTCACCTGCTTGAGGACCTTGTAGATGTACGAAGAGTAGGTCTCGACTCGCTTCTTGTTCTTCTTCTTCTTGTCGCCCTCGGCCTTGGGTGCCTTGGCAGTGGTCGACTTCTTAGCGGGGGCCTTGGAGGCGGCTGGTGGGGTGAGGGGAGGGGAGGGGAGGGGAGGGGGGGATGATGGCAGGTTTGTCAGAAATGGCGAGTCGTCAGATGGTGTCCATGATGAGGACAGCACGCGAGAGCAGAAGCAAAAAGTAGGCAAGAGGGTCATCAACTCACGAGCCTTGGAAGCAGGAGCCTTGGAGGCGGGGGCCTTCTGGCCAGTGGTGGAAGCGGGCTTGGGGGCCATTATGAGTGAGTGAGTGAGTGGTGGTGGGTGGTGGTGGGTGAGGGAGTGGGTGGGTGAGAGTGAGTGGAGTGAAGTGAAGTGAGTGGAAAGTAGAAGGTAGTGGTTGGAAGGAAGAGAGGAAAGAGAGAGAGGGGGGGACTTGAAAAGGGCGCGCGCCGGAAAAGGGAGGGAGGGAGGGGGGGAGGGGAGAGAAGCGCGAGTCGAGTCGAGTCTCAGAGGGAGGGGAATTAGAGGCGACGTGGCAAAGGGCCGTCTGTGCGCCCTGATCTTTCGTCTACCACATCACTTGAGAGACTGAGAGTAGGACAGGTCGTCTGCTAAGATTTCCAACACTCTGATCCCGTTGGGTATCAGACTATCAATGAGGGTCGCYAGAACGATCAAGGCCACGTCGACCGAATTGACGTGGCCTCTGGGAGGGGGGAGGGGAGGGGCGCGCGACTCCCTCTCCTCCCTCTCTCGCGATTCCCTCCCTCCCAAAAACGCCCACTTTTCGCCCTTCTCCCTCTCTCCTTCCAACCAACACCTTCACTTCACTCACTCRACTCACTTCACTTCGCTCAACCCACTCACCCARCCYAYYCMMCYMMACCCCCCACTAACACACTCTACTYAAACATGTACGTCTTGTTCTTTCATGTCTCGCCCYGYCGTTCGCCGCCTCATGCTGACCCATATTCTCTCYCCTCCCACTACTCCCCTCTCGTTCTCTCTCCTCCCACTACTCCTCTCTCCTCCCCCCCTCCAGGTCTGGAAAGGGAAAGTCTGGCAAGGCCTCTACCACCGAGGGCGGTGACTCCAAGAAGACGACCTCGCGATCCGCCAAGGCCGGTCTCCAGTTCCCCGTCGGTCGAATCCACCGACTTCTCAAGAAGGGAAACTACGCCCAGCGAGTGGGAGCTGGTGCCCCCGTCTACCTTGCTGCCGTTCTCGAGTGTGAGTTGTACTTTCCTTTCTGCATGTGTCTGGGTGCAAGTGTCTGGTGTCTCTTTTCGAGTCTTGTCACTGACGCTGACGCTTTCCCTCCCTCGCTCATCTTTCCCTCTTATCTTCTTCCTCCCTCGCTCTTTCTCCCTCCCCTCCCTCGCTCCCTCGCTCGCTCCCTCACCCCCACCAGACCTCTCGGCCGAGATCCTCGAGCTCGCCGGTAACGCCGCCCGAGACAACAAAAAGTCGCGAATCATCCCCCGACACCTTCAGCTCGCGATCCGAAACGACGAGGAGCTCAACAAGCTTCTCGGACACGTCGTCATCTCCCAGGGTGGTGTCCTTCCCTCGATCCAGCCCGAGCTTCTCCCTGCCAAGTCGAGCAAGCCTGGAGGAGGCAAGGCCGGCAAGGCTTCTCAGGAGGTCTAGACGGGGTGGGGTTGATGGCTGTCGTGTGGTGTCTATCGTCGTGTCGTCTGGTCGTCCACCGTCTATCGTCCACCGTCTGCCGTCTATCGTCTATCTCCTTTGTGCTTCCAATTCTCTTCTCTCACTCGGCTCGGGCCGGCCTCGTCCCGCCAGCCTTGTTCTTTCCCACCTTCGCTTTTCGCTCCTTCTACCTTTGACCTTTTGGGCACTTGCCACTAATGATGCCATGTCGTTTGACGATCAATCAACCTGCGACGCGATCAACCTGCGATGCGATCAATCTGCTGACCGTGTATGCTGACCGTGGTTGGGTCTTGGACATCATCGTATTCCTGTCAGCTTGCGCATGGCAAAGCGAGARAAGATGGCGATGAGGTCATGGCTGTCCGAGATGAGATCGTGAGACCGACGAGGAAGAAGTCCGGTTTCAGGCGATTTGGTGGGCACTTTTCCTTCACCTCTCCCTTGTATATATCCTCGTCTGCTCCTGAGCCAGACGAGGCTGAGAGGCGGCTATCTGACGATGACCGGTGAGCGATCTGGTAGCGGAAGAGACGACAAGAGGCAAGCGGCATGGATAGGATAGAGACGCGACAGGATTATAAGAGTAGAAAGGATTAGACGACGATTAGACGATCAGACGATTAGACGATCAGACGATCAGACGATCAGACGATCAGACGATTAGACGATCAGACGATTAGACGATTAGACAACTAGACGATCAGACGACGAGGTAGTTGGAGTCAGAGGGATGCTGAAAACTAGGTGGGTAACAAAACAACAGAACAAACAGACAGAAGGCGGATCCGAGCCAGCTCGAAGTTTTGTAGAGAGAGGGTGCACGAGGAAAGAAGCGAAGAAGCAAAAAAGCAAAAAGGGTATAGCAAGAGGTAGAAAGAAGACAAGAGGTAGYAGAGGCAAGGGGARGAGAGAAAGGGAGAGGAGGGAAGAAGAGAAAGAGAAAGAGAAGAGAGGAGAGAGAAGAAAGCAAAGAGCRAAGAGGTTGGGAGATGAGAGAGGTGCTGACTCCAAAGAAACGAGAGGAGAGGCAGATGCAAAGGTAGGTCGGCCAAGGATGCAGGTRAAAAGAGGAAGARGAAGAAGAAGAGGAAGAAGAAGAGGAAGAGGAAGAGGAGCTCGACGATCCATCATGCGGCGATGTCGCGGTAGTATGTGTCGTACTGGCCATCCTCGTTGAGCACGTGCCAGATCCGCCCTTCGATTCGGAGATAGGCATGGTGCCAGTGAGCCGCTCGCTCGAGCACAGTCCTCGGCT
Organism: Udeniomyces megalosporus; assembly: GCA_039545415.1. Lineage (NCBI taxonomy): Eukaryota > Fungi > Basidiomycota > Tremellomycetes > Cystofilobasidiales > Mrakiaceae > Udeniomyces > Udeniomyces megalosporus. Next base: position 239,126 of record BCKM01000018.1, on the reverse strand, counting down.
CTTCGTAGTCCTCGAGCTGGATGTCGAGTTCGTCGAGAGGCTTGACTGACCGAGCGAGGGAGACGATACGCTGCGGAGGCGTGGCGACCGCGACAGAGACCAACGATGATCCGGCAGAGGAACAAGGTGATGATGGCGGAGTCGACGAGGATGCGGGAAGGACGACGCAAGTGTCGAGAGTGGGGGCAGGAGCGACTTGGGGCTCGAGAACGGTGATGTCGTCGCTGGCGTCGATGTTGTCGATGTCGTCGATGTCGTCGATGTCGTCGTCCTGGCCCAACTCGATCGAAGACCCAAGGTGAAGGAGGTCCGAGTAGGTCGAGTAGGCAGAGTGGGTCCAGTAGGCAGAGTAGGCAGAGTGGGTCGAGTAGGCCGAGTAGATGGATACGGACGAGGCAGTAGAGACAGGTCGAGAGAAGGAGGACGCTGAGCTCGAGATGATGGTAGAGTCGGCGTCGTCGTCGTACTGCATGRAGGAAAGACACGCCATCAGCCACCGGGCCGCATCGAGGCGACAGATACAGAAAGTAGAGTGCTGGATGCTTACCTCGAACACCTCGTCGTCTRCACCCCAGACCATGTACTCCGACTCGTCTCCAGTCAGRATGRCCTGGTYGAGAGTGAGGTGTGGGCAGAGAGGCGAGGATAGGGGGAGAGGCGAGGGATGGAGCAGTCAGYCAGGCAGTCAGTCGGCCAGACGCGTTGTCTCTCGAGACCGTCGAAGGCTAGAGGTAAGAAAGAGGRRAAGCTCACCTGTTCAGGGGCTTTGTAGTTTCGCTTGCCAAGTACGACCGTCACYGGGATGCGAGGGGTGGCAGGGATGATGTTCGATGTGGCAACGATAGGAGCGGTAGGAGTGGTAAGAGTGGCAGAGGCGATAGCGACTGTGTGGACAACATCGGACTTGCCTCGAGCAGTGAAGGCTCGGCTGGCGAAGGCGCGGATGGATGAGAACATGCTAGGGGAGTGGCGGGCAGAAGAGGCGTGTTCGTGGGTAGGTGGGCGTGTAGAGGCAAGGGTGCAGAGAGACAGGTGGGTATGGAGTGAGGATAGAAGCGACAAGTAAGAAGGACTACGTGCTAAAGTGCTAAAGTGCTAGAGTGCTAAGTGCTGAGGGCTAAGTGATGGCTGTGGTTGGAAGGAAGAAGCGAAATGGGGGGAAAGTGCCCATCTTATAGGTCACCCAAAGGGGGAGGCTAGACGTTATCCTCTTGTTTTGGCCCGACTCTTCCGATTGGGATTRTCTACCCTCATCCTCTTCMCAGATGGAACAGTAAGCAAGGYTCCTGGTRGATCCAGCATGCTGCCATGTCAAGCTCCACGTAGCAGAAGGAGACCAAGRAGCAAGGCAAGGTGAGGTGAGGTAAGGGTGTCGATTCCATATTCATCTGACACTTCCGAGTCAATCACGCTCTGATGCCACATTGCGCTCCCCCTGCTCGAGACCTGGGATGGTAGTGCCCAAAGAGAGCATCGAGAGCGTAAGAAGCAAAGAGCGAGAGGGTCCCCGTCCCGATGACGATGTCGGGGATCGATCCGATGACGCGTCACTCCTATCTGCACCCCTGTACGGTCGAGTRTTGACAGGATGTCRTGKTGATGTGTTGACRTGTTCCCATGCTAKCGAATCGATGTGTTGACGCTGATCCTGCGACTCCAACAGASCGGGACGAGTCCATGTCGCCGGGCTGGAATCCCGGGAACAGGTTGCTGGGCCGATAGGAGGGTCATCCAGGAGGGGACGTACTATGRATGACTCGGTCGCTGGATGAGACATACATATACATGTACGTGCAAGAAGGATCCAGAGAGACGAGACAAGTACAGCTTGCATGCAGTACATGATGGGTATGTGTCAAACTCGATATAGAACGTCGCTGTCCTGCGAGGCCGAGTGTCGGGCAGATCTAGTGATACATCAGACGGATACAAATCGTCTGACGGATCCGCTATCAGAGCACTGACAACGGCAGATGACGTGACTGCCCAAGGGGTGTAGATGCGTGCGGCAGGACCGTCCAGGGTGTCCAAGTAAGAGAGACGAGATGCGATTGGCATGGGATACCACAGACAATCGATTCCTAGTCGATCGAATCTTAGACAACCGAATCTTGTACCCATGCCATCGCCCGATGAAATAGACCCATACCTCGATGGCGGCGATACAAGAAAGAAAACAACACACGACGAATCACGGGCCTGTGTGTTGCCTCTTCCCTGTCTTTGCCAGCAAAGGTATCGTCRACGACGACCGAGATCGGTAGAYGTTCAAGTTGAGTTGACCAWATCTTATCTCGAGCTCGACGACGTTCGACAGAGAGGAGCTGAACAGAAGAAGGGGGAGAAGGGTGTGAGTCTTGCTTCGATTCTGCAAAGRGCTTAGGTCCCCCTCTCCCCCRATCGAGACAAGCCATTTGCCCCTCGCTTCATGGTGATCAGTGCCATTCAACAAACGGACATTTGCACGCTGCTCTGATCGGGCACAACAGCAAACGCTGGCAAGAGGGGGATGTGGGTTGGTGGGATGGTGGTGAAGTGGATGGGAAAGTAGCGGAGGGYCCGAGTCTGAAGTCTGAGAACTGAGAACTGAGATCTCTGAGAATGCATCATCACSCAAGCATCACGATTCAGATGGTTCGCTCCGTCTCTTCCCCCCTCCATCTAGCGACCTGGAAGCATGTGAGCTGATACGAGCACRACACAGCAAGGAGMTCATCGAGACCGGCGCCATGTGTCTCTTCCTCCTGGACAAGATCTGCCTCGTCACATGGTCGATCCCAGCAATTAGCGCTCATCTCCCTCCCCCAAAGGTTTCGTTTCGCCTCTCACCGATTTCTCAATCTGCTTCCGCGCCCCTTTCCATCCCCCTCTTCTTCCCACCTCCCTTGCCCCTCTTTGCCATTCTCTCTTGTTCGACGACGCGTTCAGCGCGCCATCTCTTCACCTCGCTCGCTCTATCTGCCCGTCGTCCTCAGCCTCGACCTCGACCCCAAGCAAGCTCCATTCGCGGCCGACGAACGTGATCAGCTCGAGGTGCTCTGGCCCGATCTGGAGCTGCTACCGCCCTACCGTCGCTTCGTGAGTCTCGTTGCCATCTGGACTCGTATGGAAACTTCATTCTCAGATCTCGGGTGGATCGACGCACGGGTCGCGCCCTCGACCTGCTTCGGTCGTCTCTRTCGTTCAGGCTGGACGACTGTCTCACTCTGCCCATACACCRTCGGCAAACGATGTACGACGGATGGCTCCCACCTGGCTCTAACAGATGTAGTGCAGTATATTTCACTTGTTCCGAGCGGCAGCCATGCAGGATTCCCCCCCCCCCCCCCCCCTCCTCATCCAGTTTAGCTAGCAGAACTTCTCGTACATGCCTCGGTCGATCGATGCACGATATGGCCTCATGCTGCTTGCTACATTGATGCTAACGAAAAACTGCAGGACATTCATCACTGGTTCTGTGTGTGTGGACAGACTGGAAAAAGATCGCCTGTGTCGAGCTACGGTCTGAGCTGGACTGATCGCCGCTTCACTCATAGGTGTACGTTCTGCTGGCCATCACCTTACGGCGCCGGACGTCGCCTTGCCAGGCTGATGCATGTGCATGTCTGACAGTATGGCGAGCGGCGTGAATGCCGGTCTGTGGAGGGTAGATGGCGCCGAGATGCTGCATCGTACGACGGGGGTTGCTACTGCTACCCCACGACTGACCCTCTCTCTTTAGCTCAGTACTTGCCGTGCTCCGTGCTTCGTTCTCAGCTAGACATTCTTCGACGCCAGATCGGGCAAGCAGGACCTCCACATAGTGATTACACTCGACCCGAGTCAGTTGTACCGCTTGTTGCTCGGTACCTCCCTCGTGTCCCTTAGTCCACCACACCATTCAGCCTTCGTGTCGATATCCCGACTGCTTGATATCTCGGCTGCTTGATATGATCGTATTCTATTCGACAGAGATAGCGCGGCGTTTGCTCAACTCAAGGAAGAAGAGTTCTCGCCCCGTTCGGATTCTGTCCGACTCTGGTTCTCCTTTCTCTCTTCCCACTACTTGCACCAGTCCCCCCCTCCTCTCTGCTGGGCCATAAAAAGGCGAATCGAACCGGGCTTTGCTTCTTCTCTCTTACCACTACATCCCCATCCTTCCTACTCTTGTCCACCTGGTCTTCCACTCTCTTTGCCTTACGCAACTACTTCTATACTTCCTCTCTATCACCTCCTCACCTCTTGCTTTCGTATCCCTCTCTGTCTATCGTACATACACCTCATTCGTCCTTCTATCATCATCATCATCGCCGTCATCATCATCATCATCATCATCATCATCATCATCATGCCATCCTTCGCTTCCACCAAGCTTGCCTCCTTCTTCGCTCGCTCGAGCAAGAAGGTCGCGTCCAAGACCATCGACAAGGTAAGGCTGTCCCTTCTGTCCCTCCTGTCCCTCCTGTCGTCTTCTGATGCCCCCCATCGAGTAGGATGGATCGGCCTCCACCCGTCTCTCCCCACCCGTGCTCTGCTGACATCCCTGCCATCATCATCCCACGCCCTGTGCCAGTCGTCCATCCAGATCCTCGCTACTGCTCCTCAGCACGCATGCGACCATCTGTTCGCACCAAACGCGAACCCCTTCCCCCACTTCACCTCTCCCCTCCTCGACTCCTGCTCTACGTTCGCCTCCACGCCCGACTCGAGTCTCTCGCCAGTCTCCAGTCTGTCTTCGGTCGAGTCTACAACCAGTATGTCTTCCCGTTCCTTACCTCTCCTTCTCTTTGGTCATCACGTCCCAGGAGTGCTTGCGTCCTCATCGCTCGTATCTGACGCGTCGTCTCCGCTTCTTCTCGTTCGACCTTCTGTCCGCCCATCCACGTTCTTGTGCTACAGCTTCTAGCCCTTCTGGCGTCCACTTTGTCGAGCTCGCTACCACCTCTCGAGATGCGCCTCGCTCGTTCTCCTCTCGACCTCGCACACCTCAACCCGGGCAGCTCCTTCCCAAGACCAAGAGGGGCAGCAAGCCTCGCTGGGTGAAGAGACTCTTCGCCTTCCGCTCTTCTTCTCTTGAACCCGTACGTCTATGTCCTCTTCATTTCTGTCACTAGTCTCGGA
>BCKM01000018.1:203777-229491 GCA_039545415.1 Udeniomyces megalosporus | reverse complement strand
GAGGATGAGGATGAGGATGAGGATGAGGATGAGGATGAGGATGAGGATGAGGATGAGGATGAGGATGAGGATGAGGATGAGGATGAGGATGAGGACCGGTACGAAGGAGGACGGACTGTTGAGGTCGATGGGGTCGAGTTCGAGCTGGTGTGTTGATTGGTGGATGACCAACACCCTGCCCGGACTGATGAGGATGATCGCTGGTCGACATCCCCCGTCAAGTCCTGGTCAAGTTTGCCCTTCTTCTCCTGCTTTACTTCGATTTCGACTGCTCCTCTGCAGCTTTTTCTGTTTGGACATCGTGACATCCTAATTCTATACTAGTCGACATTCTTGATGCTTACTTTCTCCCTCATACAAAATCATGTCCTGCTCTTGTCTGCCTTACTTTCTATACTTTCTTTCTTCTGATGTAATGCACATTCTCCGGTACTTCACACTTCAAGCACGATCTCTCATTCGTCCGATCAACGATCTTTCATATACAACATGAGGATCGTTTCAGGTAGATAGTCGAAAGAAGGAGAGAACAAAGTACGGAACACAAACCCGAACGTCTTTGAAAAGAAAGGATAGGAGAGAAAAATTATCTCTCGAATGCTCTTCCTCCTCGACTGAATCCTAATCCACCTCCCGTCCCACTACTACTTCCTCCTCCTCTCTCACTCCCGATACTATTCGCCAAACTCGCTCTCCTCGTCATCTCACCCCTAGTGTTGGTAGCATGTCCATGACCATGAGCGTGGATCTCACTAGCACTAGGGGGAAGTGCTGAGCCAGCTGATCTGACGGGTGACATCATGAGCGATGCGATGGAAGTTGAAGTCGAGATGGTTGATTGGGACGATAGTGGTGGTGGAGAATGAAGAAGGTTGTTGGCATTGGAGTTGTAAGTACGTGATGAAGATGAAGGTGGACTTGACCAGAGGTTGCTCGTTGAGGACGGTGATGACGAAGGTGGTGGTAAGTTTGAAGGTAGTGGTAACGATGATTGGTTGGATGACGAGTAAGATGTTGAAGTATTGAAGTTAGGTCTGGAAGATCTTTGAGTTGGTCGACGATCAAGATCATCATCTCCTCCATCGTCATCCGAAGAAATCGTTGAAGAAGAAGATTTGGATGAAGGGAATCGATAAGATTCTCGTTGAGTGGAGGAAGATCCTCCTACTCCTCGTGTCCTTGACCGTTGGCTCCCTTGCTTGATCGTCGTCGACGTCATTCCGGTACCAATATCATCACCACCATCTCGACTACCACCAAAGAAAGGTTTCTTCTGGCACCTCAGATCCTCAACCTCAGCCTGTAACTCCAACAAGGCCGATTCGAAGTTCCGAATCTGACTCTTTTGATTGTCGATCGTCGATTCGAGCATCGTCAGATAGGAAGCGGCCGCTTTAGCCACCGTCGATGTTGAGGTCCAAGACGTAGATCGAGAGTTTGAAGGAGGGGAGAGTTTGATGGCGGTAGCAGTGGAGAGGATGTTGTATGACGAAGCGGTGGGAGTTGGAGCCGTTGAACCGGTTGGAGTGGGAGTTTTAGATGAGTCGGTTGATAGACGAGGAGAGACTGGCGGTGAGAGAGCAGAAGCGGATTTGTGAAGAGCGAGGGATGACTCCAGGGAACTAACAGAGATGACGGAAGAAGAATGACTTGCGTTAATGTTGTTTACGACGTGACATAAAAGCCAAGAAAGTATTGGCGGAGCTTACTCTACTTGTCGTTGGAGTTCTTGCCTTTCCTTTTCACCAACCCGAAGGAGGTCGCCTTGCTGGAGGATTTTTTGTTTGAACTTCGCCTCTGATTCGACGAGGACTTCACAATCTCGAAGCTTTTCCTCACTACATAGCACATTCAAGGAGAGATCGTGTAGAGAGAATGTCGAGAAGGTCAGTCGGGAGGATGTATCGTCAAAGATGAAACGTGAAAACTGCTCACTCGAGTCTAAGCAGATGAGTGAGTTTGGTGATTTGAGCTTCATAGTCCGAGATAAGCTGTTTAAGGCATGATACATAGCGAAGATTAAGTGATCTGAGCTCTCAAGGTGAACTAAGCGAGAAGTAAGAGAAGCCAAGAAGATCACTTACAGCTATCTTTGGTTCAGCCTCCCGAAGTTGACATTCGAGTCCGAATTTTCTGTTGATAGACGAGCGGGCGATCATGAATTCAATTAGTTGATACCAAGCACGATGAACCAACCTTGAGCAGACCAATCCATCTAGAGAAAACTACTCACTCGCTCTTCGTCAAGCCGAGCTCATACCTCGCCTTATCCCTCTCCTCCTTCACTACCTTCAGTTCCGTCTCCAATGGCCCAATCTTACCATTCAGTTCCGTGATCTCCTTGACGTCTTTCGCCTTTGATCTAGCATGCGATTCTCTTGTGGCTCGGTGGTTGGCTGTATCGGTGTCGAGTTTCGTTTTGACTTGAGCTAGATCAGTGGAGAGGGTTCGAACGGTGTGAGTGGAGGATTTGTAGGCTGCGATCTGCGGGCGGAAAGGGATGGGTCGGGTAATAAAACCAGAGAAGAAGAGGAGATAGATTAGAGATGGTCGAAAAGATGGAAACGTATTCGAAAATCAGAGAAGGCACTTACGAGGGATTGGAGCTCGGCCTCCGTCGCTGCTGACTTGACTTGTTCTCTGTGCAACCGTTGGTTTTCTATCACACCAAGGCAACGATCCAGAGTCAGTTTGATGCCTAAGCCAATAGAGGTTAGCAGAGTAGTATGAAAGGGCAGAAAAGACTCACGAAGAACGAATCGATTCTTGAGATAAACCTCGAAACTAAGTTCGTTTCGAAGAAGGAAAACCTCTCTTCTCAACTGTTCAATTTGCTTCTTCGTTCCAGTGAGCTCATCTGTGCCCGTTTCGGTGGACATAGTGGCAGGATGGATGATTTCGCCTCGATCAGTCGAGGATGAAGTGTCGGTGGATGAAGTAGCAGAGGTCGATGGGGTAGCTGGAGTGACTTGTGAGATTCGGAGGGCGAGTCGGTCAGCGACTAGTTGAGGGTAACTAGGTGTGATGATGGACGAGACGATGTCGCGTGGAATGTCGTTGTATGGAACAAGAGGTTGAGTCGTATCGAAAGGCCGAATTTCGCTGGGGGGGACGGCAGCTGAAACCGACGGCTCGATTGGAGTCGATTCAGAGAAGGATTGGTCAAGATGAGATCGAGGCAAGTGGTGGTGGGGATGGGCTGAGAGGAGTGGATCGCGATGATGAGAGTGACCAGAAGGAGACGTCGGAAGAGAAACTGTATGCGTCGCAGGCGTCATGAGCTGCCGAGGTGTTCCTTCCGCAGACGAAGTAGCTAATCTCAATCCGCTTCGCCCTCTGTTCGATGATCCACTACCGAATCTGTCCCCCCCAACGTTTCCAACTCGAGTCGCCAAACTCGAAGGAGCCATGAGGCCTCTAGGTCCATCCATGTCCCCCACTAGTTCCCCTGCGGGACTCGAGGCAACCGGTGTGTTAGCGTTCGTACTGGAAGGTTGAGGAGGAAGAGCGCTGCCGGTGAAGATTCGAAGAAGAGATACGTTTGAAGCAATCTCGTCGGATGGGACAGTGATCCATTTCTTGCGGGCATCTTTAAGTTCGGCTTTGGGATCCTCGAATAGAAGCATATCGGGGTTTAGGGTCAGGGATCGGAGAAGAGGCTAGAGGAAGGAATAGGTATCAGGACGAGAGGGTGATATCAGTCTGTCTTGCTTCAAACCGCTCTAAACGGTCAAACTAGCCATCGTAAGGGTGAACGGAGAGCTTGAACGCACGTTGATCTTCTTGACGACACGTCTCTCATCGAAGATCGCTCGCCAATCGCGTGGACGTGACAAGGCGTGCTTCTGGAGGTACAGGTTGGGCGAGCGTAGAAAAAGCAGTAGATTGTGTGGAATGAGGTAGTACAGGTACGAGAGGTAGGCGAACGTGTCGGGGGGTGGGGGAACCGTCACGTCGGCCGAGGTGTCTGAAGGAGGGAGACGATCAGAGCAAACGTAGCGCAAAGTAGATGGACCCAGTCAGCTACAGTCGGTGTCTGCTGACAGCCGATCCAGTTAGCTCACCGAGGACCCTCCAAGAGGAGGGTTGACTATGCTCAGTCGGGATTGAGGCGACAGAGCCTGCCCTGGAAAGAGGGATAGGAGGATCCTGCTCTTCTGGTTGGGTCGGTGACCTCAAGCTCGCCAAATCAAAGCCCGATTCATCATCATCCATCAGGACCTCTCGATGGGCTCCCATGGATGGATTTCCACTACTCGAAGCACTGATCCCACCTTGGCCTGCGTCCGGCCTCTTCCAGCAGACCGCCCTAGCGAGCACGGCGAAGAGCTCAGCGACCCGATCGATGAGCGTACTCGGACCACCGGAGAGTAAGACGAGCAAGATGGTAATGTCGAGATGGAAGATGGTGTGGGAAGTATCGAGTAGAGCAGATGAGAGGAAGGCGTCAAGGAGGGGACTAGAAGCGAAATGAGGGGTAGATGTTTGGGGGAACGCCTGAAGATGGAAACCGAGTAGGGTGGCAGTGACGAGCCGGGTATCGGGATCAGTGAATGACGGGAGGAGTAGGTTGAAGAAGGCGACTGGGTCCTTCTCAGCCCAAGCTAGGAGGGAGCTCTCTGCAGTCTTGCCCTTGGACCGATGGCTCCAGAACTGCTTGATTGATCTCGTCTCCTCGTCATCTCCATCCTTGGAACCACTCTCGAACGAAAGCTGCTCGTCATCCTGCTCATCGTCATGATCGCTATCGTCGTCTGATTGGTGGTCATGCTTGACGACGCGTGCGGCTGGGTCGGAACGAAGAAGACACTCGAGCGCAGATTCCCTCCAGACGACGGCGAGAGGTGTGTCGAGCGACATGCGGTCGATGATCTGTGGGAGAGAGAGGGGAGGTTCCATCTTGTGGACTCGGTCGTTCCCTTTGGCTCAAGATGGACAGAGATAGAGATTTGAGACGGGAGGATGGGGCAGAGCGGCGGTTATCGTCCGTTCGATTGTTTGGTAGGAGAGAGGTAAGGAGGAAGAGATAGCTGTATTGGGACGAGAACTGGAGTGGTCGCTCGATGGATGAGAGGGGGGCTGGTCTGGATGAATCTATGGGTGTATCCGTGTAACGGAGGGTGTCTGGGTCAAAGGCAGAGGACGAGGATGAGGATGAGGATGAAGTGGTTTGGGTCGATGACGAGCCTAGGCGTTATGAACGCCTCGAGTCTCCGGCCGAGGAAGCGAGATAGCGAGGTTGGCTGAAGTAGATGACCGGTACGCCACTGAGAATGAGAGAAATTTAAACATCCTGTGGGAACGATATCCACCTTCGCACTCAACCCCGCTGAAAATATCAGAGTCGATTCCCTCACGTTCTTGGCTCGGGAACCCAATCCCAATTTCGGCGTCTCCGCTCCATCTTCTCTCCTCTCTACTCAAACCTCCGTCATCATGGGCAGCAAGTCCACTCCCTACTAATCCACCTGACTCCCAACTGACACTACCATATCCATCCCCTCCAACAGAAATCGTTCACATCGTCCTCTGGAAACTCGCTCCGCCATCCGGTTCTGCCAGCCTCGACACCATCAAGGCTGGCTTTGCAAAGCTCCTCTCCGTTCCAGGTCCTATCAAGGCCAGCTTGAGCGAGCCCAAGATTGCTGACCGTGCAAAGGGATTCGATTACGGTCAGTCGTTCGGCGTTTCGTCCATTCAAAGGGATTACAGATGGTTCATCAAGAAAACTGACCTGCTGCGTCTTCACATCGACATCCCGTGCTCTTAACTTCCAATGTCGATATCATACTTCAGGCCTCTACTCTGTCTTCGAGAGCATGGATAGTCTCAAAGCTTACGCTGTGTCGGACGCTCACATGAAGTTCGTTCCTCCTTATCTCATTAGTCTTGCCCTTGTTCCCAAACTTCATCATCTGGTCTGACGAGCAGATCTTTTCCAACTCGACTTCACTTTGGATTCGATTGGTGGAACAGGGTTGTCGTCGAAGACATCAAACCAAACGTCACCGACGTTCTCGCTTACGACCTCGAGATTGACGAATAGATAGATCACTTCATATAGAATGCATCAATAACTGCTTGGCTGAGTCTTCTCATTTTGCTGAAGAATTCTCGATTCTCATCCTGAGCTAAACAGCGACGAAGATGGCTCTCGCATCACAATGAAGCATGAGCCCCAGGCCCCAGCGTCCTAGGAATCAGGACACTCGGATCCAGAGCATACAGTCTTGAGCATGCAGTCGCTAGATTTTGTCGTTGGATTGGTCACAAGAGATATCAATATTTACTAAAATGGTTACCGGCGAAAACCATTTCCGATCTAACCGGCGATCCAACCGGATTGGGGTTCCCTCTCAACATCCATCTACTCTTCAGTCCTTGCAGCGTTCTCAGTTTGCCAGTCTTTGACAACGTTGCGCTTGATCGCTACGATCCACTCGCGCGTTCCCCGCCATAGCAACTATCAACACTTCTGTCACGACTCAGCTATCCGTTGTCCATGCTCACAGGCTCACCCAATCAAACGCGCATCGAAGAAGCATCCTTCGAGGCGCTCAAATACAAGAAGCTGTTCGAGGCCGCAGAAGAAGAAATCATTCGACTCCGACTCAAGTGTCTGAAGGATAGAAGGGTATCTGGGCTTGAGAGCATGACCGAACTGGTATCCGAGAACTCGTGGAGGGGGGACGGGAGGATGCCCATAGTAAATTTGTCAGGCTCAGTGTAGAAAAGGTGAGCGCGTATATCTTGTAACCAAGTGCTGCTTGGCGAGAGTTGACGTTTTATCATTGTGAACACGTCTTCAGCTTAACGTCGCCAGCTCCCCCTCAACCAGCTCCGAGATAAGCTGCATCCTCACTCTGAGCGAACCACCAATCAGCCTACTCAACTGTCCCAACGAGATCATCCACTCGATCCTCGTCGTCTCCGACCAATCTAGTCTCTCTGCTATAGCGGCCACGTCATTCTTCATGTATGAGCTACTATGTCCTCGACTCTATAAAACGCTACACATCAGAAACAAAGACCGTCTCATTCCATTTCCAAAACGCGTATGTTGGCTCTTCTCTTTCGTTCTCCATATAATCGCAAGTGCAAAACCGCTGACAAGGTTTGTCCTGTCGTTCAGCGACCATCAGCTCGTTTCATCAAGCTCGGTTCCTCTCTCACCCTTGAGAAAGTCCGAACACTTCATGTCTACGATCCAACCAAAAGGTTGTCCACCTTCTATCCCGCCATCTCCATCCCCAAACTTCAAGATCTCCACTATCATTTCTCTCGCTCCTACCGTTCCGCCAAATATATAGCTCCGCTCTTTTCCTCGCTTGATCCAACCCGTTTCTATCTCCATGACGTCGAGCAAAAGTTCCCGCTCGTTCCGTTCAGTTTTTCACAGAATGTTTGGCAACACATGACGGATCCTTGGTTCTCACTTTGAAAAGATCATACTGGTGGACACATCCTTGCGACTTTATATCCATCCAGCCAGTAAAGGTGGTCCGATAGTACACACTCCCATCTTCTCCGGAATCACCGATGATAACGGTAACAGAAGCACTGCCAACGGGTTCCTCTCCCCTTTTCGTCAAAACCTTCAACTTGTTCACGATCTCGATACATACAATGGTCGTCGAATGCTCCGCATCATTGGATCCTATCATTCTACAAGAACCAATCCACCACTCATTGAGTTTCTGCATCATTCCTCTGGATTCCTCGATCCTTCTTCGAAAATTGAAGATGATGGGATTGTGGTTCTCCTCAAGACTAGAGTAGAGGAGAGATGGAGGAATTCAGAAAGGAGTTGGACGAAGTCACGGTACAGAAGGCCAGGTCGAAGGTCAAGATCGTGTTGGCGGATGACTGGTACCAGGAAGAAAAGATCATGAGGGCGAGGTAAGGAAGGATGCTGGCCGTTAGAGGTGTGAATCGACGGGACCTGAGGAAAGGGGAAGGAAACGACCAACATCCCGTCTCCTTCGTTCATCTTTACTCTCTGGATATTCCAATTTTCATCACCTTCGAATCTAATTCGTTCCCACTTCTCCTATTATATGATGAGGATTCGTTCCTCGTGCGACTGGATCTTGTCAATATAATCTCTCCTCTGACGACAAGAGCTTATGGCCTCTTGTCAGCCTTTCCTAAGCAAGAAGCAGAGTAGAATGAGCCAAAGAGGGGCCAGTGTTGCAAGGTGAACAGGAACGGTCAGACGCTGAAATGATGAAAAATCTGTTCTTTCAAGGCCTTTCTCGCATGACCCATAGTCCGTGTAAATTTCTTCTCTGATGGCAGGATCCGATGAAATCTTCAGCTTTTGAAGTTTATGCTCAAGGCACCGTCTCGCAATTGAGAAAAGAGGACGAAGAAAAAGACCTCAGGACGATGAATTGGGTCCGATCGTTGAGGTCCGGCCTTTGGACAGGATCTTGGTCTGGTCCTCTGTCAACCATCGCCACAATCTTGGACGGCCGTCACTCGCCTGGGTCCTAACGACATCTCGGTCCTTCGCTCAATTCACCTCAAAAGCCTCAAGATTCATTGAGACGTGTTCGAGGGAGGAGGATCGATTCGGCGACAGTTCTGCGCGCAAAGGTTCGTCGCCCAACCCCGGCTTCTTCTTCGTTGCGTTGGACGGTCTAAGCTGTCTGGGGCGAGTAGTATCGGTCGAGCATACTACACTGGTGTCCGTTATAAAAATCATGCACCTCCCGTGCGAGGCGTCTTCCGAGTCTTTACGTCCTTACTAATCTTGGGGTCTCGACTGGGCTCTTGGTGCTGAATCTTCCGTCCTATGACTGTACATCCTCTCGTCTCTCGCGCCAACTCAACAGACATCGAGCTCGGCAACCAAACCTACAACCCAGATTCCATTATGACCTACAACTCCCCCCAGGTCTCACCACGGTCGTCCACGACGCGACTCCCAGAAGCCGAGGATCGAACAGCTTCCTCTTATCCTCCCTCTTCTTCATCCCATCATTCCATTCAACCTTCGATCCCCATTATCAACAATCCCTCACCATCTTATCCTAGTTGGGAACATCGAGACCGATCCACTCCCCGTTCTCGTTCGCCCTCGAATCGACCACTTTCCTCTGTCCAGAGTCTGCTCCGGACCAATCCATCCGCTTCGCATCACTGCTTCACAAGTCCAAGTACTCCTCATGCCGGCAACGAAGGACACCAATCAAGCAACACTGTCTGGAAACCAGTAGACGTTGTCCCTGCCGGCGTCGAAGGCGTGGGGATGCCAGAGTTGGATTTTGGGAGCGGTCTCTTGGGAGGAGGAAGCTATGCAGGCAGTCCTGGTCGATTGTCAGAGCAGCTTCAGATGAGAAGGGCTTCCAGTTCAAACTCGCTCAACTTCTCAACCAGAACGAGTAGGACTGGATCAGCAGAAGACGTGGACACGAATCATTCACGCGCAGCGACGTCCTCCTTGGCCGGTCTGCCTTCTTCCTCCCAGCATCCTCCTGCTCCTCGAACACACATCCGATCTCAAGTCAGACCCAGTACACCGGTCCAGCACGCTAGCCCTATGAACGGTCCATCTCATCTTTTCAACTCAAAGCCAGAATCTACCCTGCACCCCGAATCACCTACCCAAAGTCACTCTCCTCTCTCGACTCCCAAGCAGCAAGCCGCCCATCCAATCATTCCATCCCTCAATCAGCCGCCTAGATCTTCTCGAGGTCAGGTGGAGAGTCGTAAGACTTCTCTTGCCATGCCTTATATTCCGCAAGAGCCTAGCGAGATCTCGGTTCCAGAGTCGTTCTCGCCCCAGGGAGCGAAGTCTTCTTCTATGCTGCCTTCTGAGGCAGAGAGTACAGGGAGTGTCCTCTCTCAAGCGTTAGAGAAGCTTGGACTGGAGTCCAGACAATCAGAGAGTAGAAAGGAGAAAGATGAAGGTGTACTGTTGGGTCCAGAAGTCGACTTTGGGTTGTCGACATCAGGTTCGTCGTTTGTGAATCGGATCAGACTCAACTGTGGGATCTAGCTCTAACCCGATAGTGCCATCGCTTGATAGCTTCGTCAACCCTTTCTGAGCTATCGAAGGAAACTCTCAAGAAAGCCACAGAACGATGGGATTGGTCAGTCTAGTCTTGTGGGTGCCTATTCAGCAGGGGGGGATTGCTGATCGTGGTTAAATTACAGGTCAAGTTTCATGCAAGCATACTCCGAAGGACGATGGGATCGTTCGTCATATCTTTCTCTGTTATCATCGAAGTGTATACTGACATACTGACGCTTGCTCCCATCCATCTGTACTCGCCGACGCTTGTGATACTCAGCTTTCAAGGTCCCTACTCCTCCTGTCTCTTCTATCGCTGACGATCCCTCCAGCTTCGTCGTCTTGCCTCGCCGTCAAAAAGGTGCCTCTGCATCTGCACCTTCCTCTTCTGCATCCACCTCTGCTCCACGTCCACAAACTCCCCCCGCCAACACGACTCAGACTTCTGCTCAGATCGCCCATACCCAAGCAGTCAAGGAAGCTCGCTCGACCTCGTACAGCTCCCCACCTGCACCCACCCTACATTTGCCAAACTTCTCAAAAATCCCCAATGGCATCGGAACGAATCAACCAATGCCGAGTCCACGACTCGACAGCGCTCCTCAGGTGACGACACAGTCTCCCGGCTACTCATTCGTCTCAGGAGGAGTTGGAGCCGAAAGCAACGGGGGGATTGAGGGAAGACAGGCTGCTGAGGGCAACGGTAAAGCCACTGAGAAGAAGACCAAGCCGAAACCGTTCATGCAGATGGAGGAGTTCGCCGCTACGGTTCGACTTGCAAGTGCCAACTCGACGGTCGCTCCTCTCTCCCTACCGTCGCCCGATCACGAGCATGTCGATCCTCTCCGGACCTACTCCTCTCTCAGCTCGTCCTCTGCCCTCGCCAGCCACCAATCGACTCAGAGTGACGATGGTGGGGTCGCGAAGAAGAAACTAGTACCTCGCAAGACGAAGAGCGGACGGTTTGGTTCTTCCTGGACGGCGAGCTCGGGAGGGTTGCTTCCTAGTGAGGACACTGACTCGATGCTGGCTCGAGCTAGCCGTTTGGCCGTCATCCCAGGCACTCCTTCGGTCGAATCTGGACCAGCCAATCAAGAGACCGAACCCTCTCAACCCTCGTTCTTCTCCCCTCTCGAACCTGGCACGCTCAGTCTCCCCATGGCGACAGCTCCCCTCCCTGAGACCGACAGTAAGAAGGAAACGAGGAAGCATTCAGCTGGCGAAGATTACTTTGGCGAGCCGAAACTCTGGACCGCTGGGACTGCCGCCAGCCCAGAAAGGTTAGACGATCGAAACACGAGTAGTAGCACCTCTCGAAGAGGAAGCTTAAATGGATGGGCAAGCTTTGTCTCGTTGAGTGAGACAGATGGCGAAAGTGGAAGTGCTGGTAGTGGATCGAGCGTCAGAACAGTGTTGGGTCGAGGACGGAGTTATGCAGGTCCGATAGCAGGGACACAGACGGAGGATCGAACGGAAGGGTTGGTGCTCGACGTATCGAGTCCCGGTGGTCAAATTCAAGGAAGACAGGCTAGTCGAGCGTTCGAGGACTTCCTTTCTTACTCTCAAGAGGGTCCCCATCCACCTCCAGAAGACGGGCGCCCACCTGGTCGACGAGGATCTACAATCGCCTCTTCCCTCGGACTGCCCCCCCTCGGCACCTCACCCTCGGCACCACGCGATGAAAACATCGACCTATCTCCTTCCGGAACCTCAACCTCCTCGAGCGAATCCGCCGCAACGGCGACTTACCGAGAAGCCATGCCCTCCGATCCCACATCCTCTAACTCATTCTCCACGTCTTATCGAAAAACCCGACCACCCAACAGCCGAGCATCGGCTTCTGCACATTCAGCTTCGACTACGTCATCTGCGACTGCTCAACCAACCGTCGGGGGCTCAAAGTCCAGCAAGGACTTCGATCGATTGGGCTGGCTCCCAGCTCCAGAACCGCCAAACGAAAAGGAGAGGAGGAAAGCCCTCTATCGTTACGACGTCATCCAAGGTGGTCAGGATGCCAATTTCGATCGAATCGCCCATCTCGCGAAGCTCGGTTCGTCTGCATTCTCCCGATTGTTCCATAAGGTGTGATTCAGTATGTGGTGTGCTCACGCATCTGCACGCTTACATCACAGTGTTTCACACCAAGATTGTCCTCATCTCACTTGTCGATGATCACCGACAGTGGTTCAAGTCAGAGAGTAAGTCGTTTCCTCTCTCTCTCCCCCAACATATCTCACATCGATATGCTGACTTTTCCGCGTGACCTTAGGCGGAATGGGTGGCTGCATGGAGTCTGACAGGTTTCCGAGTCTGTACGTTCAACTTATACTGCATTTGGCCTTCTTGTGACACCCTCTACCGACTCCTTTGGATTTTGATCAAGACTTGTTTGTTCTCGTATAGGTGTTCGCATACCATCCTCCAAACGTACGCGCTTTCCATATCTGAATGCGTCGTGCCCACGCCCTACGCTGATCTGTTTCGCTCTGTTCTACGATCCAGTGGGACGGAGCCACTTATCGTCCTTGATGCGACGAAGGATTGGCGATTTGCCCAGAACCCTCTGGTCATCGGCGAACCGCATGGTACGATCACCTCTCTCGCACTGTGCTTGCTCTTCTGCCTTGGCTGAAGCCGACCCTTCCATTACTTCACCAACTGTTTAGTGCGATTCTATGCGGGAGCTCCACTTCGAACACCCGAGGGCTACAACATTGGATCACTCTGCGTGATCGACTCGATGCCTCGAGCGGAATTTACGCCTAGAGAGAGGCATGTCCTGAAAGAGTTCGCTGTGAGTCTCCTCATCGTTTGCGGACAAAGTCGTTTCCGTGAGGTCAGAATCTGATCACATTATTCGAACAGGCTATCGTCATGCGAGAGATGGAGCTATGGCGAGACAAGCTTCATCTTCGTCGTAGAGGAGCAATCCAGGATTCTGTAGGTCTCTCTTCCGATCATCGCTTAGTTATATGCTCACATGGGCAAGCGTTAACTACCCTTCGCTCGATCCCATCCAGATGGAGAAGTTCACCCGAGAGTGTGTCGAGATGGACGTATCCGTTTCGCCGAACTCGGTCGATGTCGCTTTGGGAAAGGTTTGTTCTTGTATCGCTTGCTGAGAGTGGTGTCTCTTAAGCGATGACTGATCCGTTACCCTGGATCTTATCAATTCCCTTATCCAGGTCTACGAAGAGGCAGCTCGCTTGGTGCGGACGACGCTCGACGGTACGTCCCACCTGTCTACTGCTCGTGTCAGATTCTCATATGTTGATTCATGTTCGGCTGAATCGTTCCTGCTTGTCACAGTCGACGGAGCGCTCGTCATGGATCTGTCATCCTTCGAACGTGTCGAGTCGACAGCGTCCTCCGGAGCCGTTGAATTCCACTACCAAGTCGATTCTTACGCCGTTGACACTCAAACTGACGACGAAGACTCTTCTAGTCGAGACACCCCTACTTTCCTCGAGCGAGCCAACTCGTCTGGTCCTCTTCCTGCCCTTCCTGTTCTCGGCACGTCGGAGCTGCATGATCCCCCAGCAAGTCGAACTGAGATGGTTCCAGGACTGGAACACCAGAAGCTCGCGCAATGGCTGAAGGAGCAACCGGACGGTCAGATCTTCGATCGAGTGCCGTCGTTCCTCCGAACAGTGCTGCCCAAGATGGAAGATGGCGTCCAATGGTAAGCGATGATGTTCCCGTCTTGCTCCGAAACTTACGCTGACTGACAGTTGTCGTCTTTACCAAATTCTTTTGATCTATTCTTCAGGTGCATGTGTGTCCCAATCTTCAACATCGACAAGAACCCGTTCGCCTTAGGTCTGTTAAATCCTGTATCACTCTGCAGGTCTGTCAGTAAGAGCCAATCGACTGACGTCTTCTCTTCCCTCACATCAGTCGTATGCTACACCAACCAAGTCAGCAAGGAGTTCCTCGAAGGGTACGAACGCCAATACCTTCGCGCCGTCGGTCTCATCATCCTTTCGGCCGTCCTCAAGCGAAGACTCACCCTCGCGGACAAGGCGAAATCGAACTTCATCTCCAACATCTCGCACGAGGTACGTCCCCGACGGTTTCTTTCCCGTATCGCCGCGTGCTCACCCAATAGTCTCAATTCTTCATTCCCATCTGCAGCTCCGGACGCCTCTGCACGGTATCCTTATCGGAAGCGAACTCATGTTTGAGACCGAGATGACAGAGAGCCAAAAATCATACAACGAGACGATCCAAGCGTGTGGCCAGTCGCTCATTGAGACGGTCAATCACGTCCTCGACTTTGCTGTAAGCTCGATCTGGATATCCTTTTTCATCTGCCAGGTTCTGGCTGAAAGCAACCCCCTGACGTTCTCCCTCTCATGCTCAACAGAAACTCTCGGGAGGTTCTAAGTCCAAGGGTTCAGCCGACCACTCGATGGAGAAGACCGAGTTCGTTTTCGTCCTTTCACGTTCCTCCACCCTTGAGCGGAAGACTGACGCTTGGTGGCTTGTCGCTTCTTCAGAGTTGACCTCCTCAAGCTCATCGAAGAGACGGTCGAAGGCTGTTGGATCGGTCAGAAGGCTCGATCGGTCATTGACCCAGAGGGTATCGGAAGCATGTACGCTCCTCCATCCGGATCGAGCCAAAGTAGCGTCCGCGGGGTCGAGTGCGTCGTCGATGCCGGGCTGAGAGAACGAGGCTGGCGCGTCATGTGTGAAAAGGCAGGGATCAGAAGGGTCTTGATGAACTTGATGTTCGTCCATCTCTTTTCCTCTTTCACCTCATTCAATCATCTTTCATGCAAACTGATCGACTTCACTCTCGAACGATCCTATAGCTCGAATGCGGTATGCAGATCATTCTTTTGCTTGTTTCTCCTTGTTACTGACTAGTCGCTGACATCGCTTCTTTCGTCCTGCTTTAGCTCAAATTCACAAGCGTATGTCCTTCAACTTGCGTCTATCACGTCTCGGGTCGATTGCTGACCTCTTTGATCTATGATGGACTTGTCGTTTGATCTAGAACGGTTATGTCCAAGTCACGCTCCGAGAGCTCTTACCGACCGATCTCGAGTCCAAGACCATCTCGCTCGAGGTACGTCGCTGATTGCATGTTTGCATCGTCCTGATCGCTCCAAAGCAACCGAACTGACTTCATGCCTGTTGCATCGCTTCCGTTATGTAGATCGCCGTCATCGATACCGGTAAAGGAATCTCGCGCGATTTCCTCAAGACACAGCTCTTTCAGCCCTTCTCGCAGGAGAATACGCTTCATGCTGGAACCGGTCTTGGTCTGGCAATCGTCAATTGTACGTACACTTGATCCTGTATGCTTTCGTCAACGGCTGACCGAGCGAAACTTTTTGTATCGACAGCCATCATCTCGTCCGAGGCAGTCAACGGCCGATGTGACGTTTGGTCATCCGAAGAGATTGGCACAGAGATCAAGGTAGAGCCATATTTTGCTCTGGACCTGGCTTGTCGTATCTCCTGGACTCACTTCCTGTTTTCTTCTTTAGATTTCCCTCAACGTCGAAGAAGGACACCCAAAGGCGCTTGGCGATCCACTCTCTACACCGGGATTTGGTACTGGCGTTTCGGTCTCGATCCTTGGTTTCAGTGACGAGCACAAGGGTCTCAAACTGGCTCGAGACGTCCTTGAAGGCTACCTCGAGGAGTGGTCGTTCGAGATTCACGATGATCTCGAGCCTGGATGGTGAGTAGAGCGATTGCATCGCGATCTTCTTACTTTGCTTTAGACCTAAGACTCACGTCGTCTGTCATGGCGTGCCTTTTTCTAGGGGCAATATGCTGTTCATCAACGAAGACTCGTCTCGGATCGACGTCTTTACAACTCAAAAGAACGTCGCTCGACCTGTCATCCTATACGCTAGCACGCGTGGCGATCCCGAGCAGACGAGAGCCATCAACGCTTACGTACGTCTATCTCTCCTTGTTCTTGTACTCTCTCCGCTTCCTCTCGTCTCGTCCTGATCCCAATATTATTTCTCACCCGCTTCCACCAGGTCGCAGCTGGAGGATATGCGACAATCCTCTTCAAACCTGCAGGCCCACTCAAGTTAGAAGCCGCCATGAAGTCCTGCCTCCGATCGATGGACTACTTTCAACGTCGACCATCTGGCTCGGCCCTCCGTCGATTGTCCTCTCGGTCTCATTCCCCCGTTCGAGGTGGTCACAGCAGAGTCCCTTCCGATGGATCGGACTTGAGCCATTACTACTCGCCTCCGCTATCTTCCCAGAACGGACCAAAGTCGAGCTCGGCATCGTCTCACTCTGATCTCTCGCTCGGTTCACATCAAAGTGGATCTGTATGGGGACCGTCAGCCTCGGCGACTCATCAACTTTCACCTTCACGTTGTTCGTTCTCATTTTCGGTTCTTACTTCTTTGCTCTCATGATGAGCTTGATGCTTATTGCCTCTCGGCCACGTCACTATGTTCCTGATCCGCTTAATTCAGATCTGCAACGACGTCGTTCGGAAGAAGAACGAGGTCTGACTCGCAAGGCCCGTCGTCCATCCCTCGCCCCTAGATCAATCACTTTCCAACCCGACGCGACTTCCCCCCTTGCCGTCGAAGGATACATGTCTTCCTCTTCGTCTTCATCTGCCGCTTCTGTCGCATCTACCAACTCTCCACCCGGTGGCACCAAAGCCAAGATTCCACCCATGATCCGTAAATTCTCAACTGACACCGACAACAGCAGCACAGACTCGCCTAGTTCGCCTGGAAGTGTGCTGAGTCTTCACGATGGAGGAAGCGTGGTTAAAAAGAGCGCCATCGTACCCGTGAAGGAGGAACCCACTCTACCATCAGTACCGAGGGTCCTCGTTGTCGAAGATAACGTCATCAACCGAAAGGTCCTCGCGGCATTCTTGAATCGAAAGGTCCGTTTCCATGATCACTTGGCTTGGTTCGGCTTTCTTCAAAAAGCTAACGTCGGCTCGCTCTTCATCCGCACTTTGTCTTAGAAATTCCCTTTTGTGGAGGCAGTCAATGGTCAAGAGGGCTTGGAGACGTTCGAACGTCAACGACCTGGTTACTTCGAGTACGTCATCTCTCGATGCTTTTCTCGCCTCATAAGAAGGATACTCGCTCGGCCAGAGAACCTAACCATCCCTGTCTCTCCTGTCCAACTCAGTGTCATCCTCATGGATTTGTCCATGCCTGTACTCGACGGCATCGGATCTACCAAAGCCATCCGAGCGGTCGAAGCTCAACGTCGTCAACAAGCCAACCATCTCGTCCCATTCCAATCACCCGTTCCATCCTTCCTTTCCGACTTTGACGCGGCAGGATTCGACCTACTTGCCTCGCCAATGTCTTCCTCGACCGAACGCGTCAAGATTCTCGCTCTGACCGGACTCGCGACGCCTGAAGACAAGAAAGCGGCGTTCTCCAGTGGGGTCGATGGATATTTGGTCAAGCCGGTCAGCTTGAAGACATTAGCGGCTGTCTTCAAGAAGTTTGGCTATGGAGGAGATTGAGAGGGTCAGGTGTGAGAAATGTAGTTTTGTCCCTTTCTGTCATCCATCTTGCACGTAATCTCCCGTCGCTCGTAGTTGTTCATCCATCCATTGTCCATTCATCAATCACACGCACCGCATATACCTTCATCATCTTTTCTTCTGTCCATTTGCTCCGTCTCATCTCCACGATGGTTCTCTTACCCTTCAGGTTTCCTTTTTCTCCTTCACTCTGACGACCTCTTCCGACGTTCATATATTTATCCCAACTTTTTTCTTCCTCTCGTCTTATCTCTCATGTCCATCATTGTTCAAGTCTCTATCCATCCAACCATCTTGCTACGTTCATTCCTAAATCTCCGTGTGCCCTCTCTCTCGCTCTCTATATGATTCAAATCCCCTTTCCGATATGCCATTTTACTTCCTTGCTTTCGCTCATGGCTCTCAGAATCCAGAGAAGTGACTCAATAAAGGAGGATAGAGGAGAGATTGATCTGAATGATATGTAACAGGAATAACCGGACACGTGTTGTCATCAATCATTCTCAAAACGTCAAAGGCAATCGCGTACAGTGCCCTCATCTCTCGCCCCTTCCTCTTCAAACATGTCGAGCCCTTCACCCTACACCTTAAACGACAACCCAAATCCAACCTACTCCTCCTCATCCCTCAATTCATCCCAAAAGCCCTCAGACTCAGGGACACCTCAACCCATCGGGGGTGGTGCTCAATCACCTTCTGATGGAAACCTCACACCCGCTCAACAACAACCTCAACAAAACAACAGTGGAAACCCATCACCCAAAGCGATCATCAAGAGTGTGGACATGAGTGAAGAAATGCAACAGGAAGCAGTGGATGTAGCTAGCTCAGCTTTGGAGAAGTTCAATATCGAAAAGGTTCGTTTGAATCGCTCAGCTTTCGGGTGAGGTTCAGTGGAGTACTGTTATAGGGTATGGAGGGAGAAGATAGTGGCGTTTCTTCTGCGTAGTGCTCGTGTGTGTGTGTGTGTGTGTGTGTGTGTGTGTGTGTGTGTGCTGAACGAGAGAGATGAACGAGTCAACGATGAGCCAGTCATCAAAGGGTCAACAACCAATGCGTGCCTCTTCCAAACCCGGTACTAACATTCAACTCATTTCTACCTCACGCGTCCGTGAAGGATATTGCTATGTATGTTAAGAAAGAATTCGATCGACGGTTCGGTAGTAGTTGGCATTGCGTCGTTGGCAAGAAGTACGTTCGGAACTCTTCCGCCCTCCTCTCATCTTCGCTCATCTCTCAGCATCGTCAGAAAAAAAGAGGAGAAGAAGGAGAAGAATCTTCATTGACGTTAATCGATTCTCTGTTCTTGTTTGGTTTCTCCAGCTATGGTTCATTTGTTACTCATGGTCCGTTCGCCCCTCCCCCCCCCCCCCCTCTCAAACACCATTTGATCCTCTCCTTCTTTCTCCTTCACTAACGATTCTCACATCTCCCTGAACAATCCCCCTCCGACTTATTCTATAAAACAGAAACCAAGCATTTCATCTACTTTTACCTCGGTCAAATCGCCATCCTCCTTTGGAAATCTTCATAAGAGTCGACTTGTTTTCTTCTCCTGCTTCGAACTTTCCTCTCTCTCTCTCTCTCCAATCGTTTCTCTGGTTGAACCCTCATCATAGCGCATAGCCCGACCCTCCGTCCCTTCCTTCCCCCCCCCCCTGTCCTCTTCCACTTACATCCACACACAACCTATTCTTGCCGAGCGATAAGATCTGATCATGATTTTTTTTTTCTCTCTCTCTCTCTCTCCTCCTCTACGATGTTGACCTCAAAGATTGACTCGTACCAACGTTCTCATTGAGAGAGAGAAAGAGAGAAGCAGAAGAGAGAAGAAGAAGTAAAAGAAGAAAAAGATAAAGAAGAACAAAAAAAATCCGAATCGTCAACGTGAAAAGGAACGAAAGCAAAAAAAAAAAAAACCCCCAAAAGAGGGAGAGGAAGAAGGAAAAGAAGGGGGAGGGGGGGGGGGGGGGGGGGGGGGGGGGGGGGGGGGGGGGGGTTTTTTTTTTTGTTGGGGGGGGGGGGGGGGGGGGGGGGGGGGGGGGGGGGGGGGGGGGGGGGGTAAAGGGGGAGGATTCAGAAAGAGAGTGAGGGAGAAAGAGAAAAGACGAACGGTATTTCTGGTTCAACTTTCGTTGGTATTCAACGGTGGTTGTTCGATCTTCCTTTCCTGTTTATTATTATTATTATTATTTACACAGACAAGAGTATATGCAAACAGTCCGGGCGAGGTAAGCAGATCGAACCACAACATCTTTTTTTTTGGGTGAGGGTTTTATTATAATCGCGAAAGACAGAGTGAGAGAACAAATACGAACGGTTGAAACCATAGATGTTGTAGAGAATGACGCTAGCTGCGATTGCGCCTACGAGATATTGACCGTAATGATGACCTTGGCCATGTTTCATGAAGGGAGCTCGATCACCCCAGGGTCCTTGGTCGATGTACCAGACTAAGGGGGGGGAGAGATGGTCAAACCGACGGTGGGGATCGGAAGGGTTAGCTTTGGTGGTAGTGATGGGTGGTAGTGGAAAGAGGACATTGATCGTCTCGATCGATGGGGTGAGGGATGTAGCGAGGGTTCGGGGAGATGGAGGAGGAGATTCGGTATAGATATGGGATCGTCTCCTCCTCTCGGTCCGCAAATGCGAATTCCTCGACATGTTGGGCCATCGATCCATCGTGAACGAGATAGGAGAAGGCGACTCACCAGCCTTCTTTTCATGAATCGTCATCTCCTTCCAATCCTTCTTCATGACGTCCCCCAGATGATCCCTGACTTTGGACTTGGTCTCACCATCCCAAAGATCCCAAACGTATTCAATGTTCCAGAGACCAGGAACTTTACCATCCTCGAATCGATCCGATTCGGTCGTACCCTTGTGCCAGATGGGGAGAGGAGTAGCCTTGGTGTTGTAGGACGAGAGTTGATCGTAAGGGTTGAAGAAGGCTTTTCCAGGTGACGGGATGATCCTAGGATCAGCCGTGAGGAGATCAGCACCACCCTTTGGACCGTTGTTGGCGATGGAGGTCGAGGGGGATCTGACGGCGATTGAAGGGGAGCACGAGGAAGGATAGGTGGTTTGGGGATCGTGGTTATCGTTTAGGTGAGCAGTAGGAGGGGTTGGGTCGGGGAGTTTGAGTGAGGGGTTGGTGATGATCAAGGGAAGTTTGAAGGATTGAAAGATGGATTTGGGTGGTGGTGGGACTGAAGTGAATGATCTTTTGATGAGGGTGTTGGTGGTGGGAGGTAGCATTGGTGAGGGTGAGGGTGAGGGGACAGGCGAGGAGGGGGGAGGGAGAGGGAGAGGGATGAGATCTAGTCCGGATCGAGTCCCGAGGGTCAATATTCGTGCCACCAGAGATCTCACTATCCAAAAACCCAACCAACCGGCCATGTCAACCAGAGAACCACATCAGACTCCCAGCATGGACCCAACCCCATCGACAAATCCATCCATACCCAACCATACAAAAAAAAACGTAACTAACCAAATCAACCTCCCCCCCCCAATCCCCAAATCACATCGCTTGACCAACCATCTCGAATCCCACATCATGCCCTCACCAAACCTCACACCAGCACTCGCACTCGTTCAAGCCCTCGCACATACCGCCAACGCCAACCCCAATAACAACGAAAATCGCCCCGACCACCACAAATCCAACGAGTCCGACCAAATCTCGTCACATGTCCCAGCTCTCTTGAGGGAGCTTGCAGACAAGCTTAGGGAGGGTCAGTTGTGTTTCTCTTGCTCTTCTTGTTCTTCCTCCTCATCCGTCAAGGTCAGAACGCCCAGAGAGAATGGAGTATGGACCAAGGGATGATAGAAACTATTTCGCACGAACCCCTTTTCATACCTACTCCAACGAAATCGTCAAATCCATCACAACCAAGATAAAACGCTCAAACTTCTTTCCCCTTTCCCCTCTTTCTCTTGTGTTTGACCCATGTAGAATCCCTTCGAATCCCACTCGGTCAAACCGAACTCCCTTCTCTTCTGTCCCAAATCGTTCGACGAGCTCTTGGGTTTCCTCTTGATACCTCCTCCTCATTTGGTATCCAGCTTGCTCACCCTACGTCCGAGCTGAGGTTACCTTCAGCAGTCGAGTCTCAAGTCTTGACAGAGGTTTGTAGGGTCGTTGGGAACCTTTGTTTCGATTGTGGTGAGTAGGGTCTTGAACCTCAACGATAAGAAACAGATGATGCAAATTCTTGATCGTCATCATCGTCTTGATCCAATCATATCCTCGAATCCGAACGAATCAACTGACAGATCTGTCTCTTCTCACCTTGTCCTGTTCCTCCCTTCTTCTCCCCTCCCTCCTCGTATACATCACCACTCTTGCTTTGTACCCTGACTAGATTTCAACCGGACTATCCTCCTCGCCCAGTCCATCCCTCAACTCATCCTCACAACCCTTCAGATCCTCCTTCCTCTCATCACTTCACCTCAACCCCTCTCACTTCACTTCAAACTCGTCCGATCTTCCTTAGGTGCTCTCATGAACATCTCGTTAGGTCATGAAGCTACTCAAAGAGCTATTTATGCTCACGAAGGTGGAGTAAGGGGATTGTTGGCGGTTTTGAATGAGATCTATCTACCAGGAGATTGGAAGAGGGTGGTGGGTGGTAAGGGAGCTGAAGGCGTTGGATCAGAAGAAGATGAGGGTATCGGAATGCAAGAGAGAGCTGGGGTTGCGATGTGGGGTTGGAAGGTTTTGGCCGAAATTGCATTGTTAGAACCTGAATCATCATCATCGACCAAAGATCTATCGTCACCGTCATCATCATCACCATCGTCCGATCAAATCGCTCTGCCAGCATCAGTCATTCCTTTGATTCTCCCATGTCTGTTCTCCTACCTCCCAGAGGAACCGACTATCATTGCCGGTAACAACCTCAATCCCTCACCTTCACCCATTCTTCCACCTTCAGCGTCATCAACCTCTTATCCAATGACCACTTCCCTGTCACCATCCCTTCCATCCCTACCTTCGATCATCCCAACCCCACTCTTCATCTCAACCGATCTCCAAATCCTCTTAACATCGACCCATCTCCTCTCTACTCAAACCCTCGCTTCACCCATTTGGGAATCAACCCTTGCTTCCCTTCGAGCCATTCAAGGTGAACATCAAGCTTGGGATTTCTGGGAAGAAGGTCAATTGGAGTTATGGGAGGATGAAGTTGAAGACTCAATGGCTGACGTTGGAAGAGGCAAGGAAGTTTTAGGGTTATTGATGGAATTCGTGGAAAAGGGAAGAGTGGAGGGAGAGGAGAATGTGGTTGTCGACGAAGATGATAGGAATGATGAGGAGGAGGAGGAGGAGGAGGAAGGAGAGGAGGGCAGGGGAGAAGACGACATCAAAATCGAATGGCAAAAGTCAATGGGTGAAATCAAAGGAGGTTTGATCCGAACGATCGTTAGCGTCGTAGGTAACGATCAAGTTGGTGAAACCTTGTTTGACGAGAATGACGTCGGTGGTGGTTGGTTCGTTCGAAGACTCGGAGAGTGGTTGGAGATCAACAACAAGGTGATGATGGAGGAGGGGGAGAGGGATGATTTGTTGATGTGCGCTTTATTGTGTTTGGGAAACTTGGCTAGGAAAGGTCAGGCTTTCATTCACACACACAAACAGTCACATATCCATAAGAAGACATCGATCTCATTTTTTCTTTCTTTACCATCCATGCCAAAAATTCCCCTCTTGTTCTTTCTTTTCTCTATACAGAATCTCGATGTATAGCCCTCCTTTCACCACCTTCAAAACTCATCGACCAACTCCTTCCTCTCTTCTCATCAAACACGAACGTAAAGATCCAACATGCACTTGGTAAAATTCTTCTCCTCTGTCGTTCTCTCTCTCTCTCTCTCTCTTTTCTTCTCTCAATCGCTAAACGTTCCTCCTGCTCCTCCTCTTTCTTCTTTTCCAACCATCAAAAGTCGGATTCTTAAAGAACCTCAGCATTCCATCTTCGAACAAAACCCTCCTAGGTAAAACTGACCTCATTCGAAAGCTCCTGGTCGACATGAATTGTCTCTCGCCCGAGCGTGATGTCGTTGGTTCCGTCCAAGGTGGAGCTGTAGGGATCGTCAAGAATTTGTGTAGAGGGAATGGTCAGAATCCTTCTTCTTCCTCTTTCTCTTCTTTTGTTCTTCGGTTTTTTTTGGGGGTGATTGACTTCATCCCTGGGTCTGCTCGGGCTATACTTATTCATCTTTCCCTCTCTCTCTTTGACAGCAACTAACTCTATCCTCTTCACTCTCGGTCACTCACCTTCTATCTCTTCCTCTCCTTCACTTTCCTCCTCCCCCTCCTCCTCCTCCTCGGAGAAACTCTCCTCTCCAACTCCTCTCTCCAACCTCCTCACGTTCATCAATCGAACGGATGATTGGCCACTTCGATCCGAATCAACGAGAATCCTTTCTTGCGTCATCCGATCAATCTTTCTCCTCGTTCCCCAACAACCTACCACTTCGATCAAGGAAGAGGAGAGGGAGGAAGGGGAAGAAGAGGAGAAGGAGAAGGAGGAAGTGATGGATCGAAACACAATGATGACGATGGGCACCAACGAAATCACCACCGTCACGTCAGCCAAACGTTGCCTTTCAGAAAACAAATCGGTCATCCAAGCTCTCGTCAAACTCATGGTCGATGGGATTCAACAAATCACTTCATCGTCATCATCACCATCATCGAGTGACCGGAACGGTGGTCAGAAATTCGAGATCTTGATCGTTGAATCAGTCGTCGGTTTGGTCCTCATCGCTAGTTCGAGTTCGATCGGTGGTAAGCAAGCATATATATACATACAAGATCTTCTTCTTTCCAAGGAAGATGATTGGGCTGATATCTTTATTTTTATCTTTACAAAAAAAAAAACATCCTGAACCCTTCCCCCCCCACCTTCAAATGCCTTTCCCAAACTCAACAGGCAACCTCGTCGCTCGATCTCTTCTCTCATCCATCTCCTCTCCATCAACTCAAACTCAAACCAATCAACCTATCTCATCACCAACCGCTCGAATCCAGGATCTTTCAATCTCATCTCCTTCATCACCTTCCATCACCTCGTCAAGCTCCGATCCTCCTCCTCCTTCTCCTTCTCCTACCACTCCTTTGAATTACCTCTCAACTCTCCTCTCATCTTCATCCTCCTCCTCCTCCTCCTCCTTTTCCTCTCCCAACGGCTTCATCTCATCCGAACTGAGAGGAAATATTTATAGTCTCTTGGGCGCCGCTGGAAGATGTACCGATGATGGTGGTGGTACTCATGAGGAGGATAACGAGGGAGATCGATCCAAGTTTGTGAAATTATTATTGAAGCAGGAGGAAGAGGAGGAGGAGGAGGAGGAGGAGGAGGGAGGGGTGAAGGAGGTTAAAGTTGAAGATCAAGCTAGGAGAAAAGCTTTGGAGGTTTTACGTTCTTGAAAAAAAAAAAAAAGGACGAAATCCATCCCATCCCATCCCCTTCCCTCCTCTCTCTCTTTCTCCAAAGAAAGACAAGAACGAAAAAAAAAACCAAGAATGATCGGCGGTGTATTGACACTAGGAGAAAGATTGGTAGGAGTGTGGAATGAGGAGAATGGGAGAGAGAATAAGTGAGGGGGAGGGGGGGGGGCGAAGGGGAAGCGTTTGATGAGATTTTAAATTATCGTCAGTCATCATCATCAACATCAACGAAAGCGAGAGAAGAGAATGTATATGTGAGAGAGGGAGAGAGAGAGCGTGCAAAGAGGAAGAAGAGAAGCAGAAAAAGAGAGGAAAGAACCGAAACGAGATATATAGCCCCCCTTGAAATCCTCCCCCCCCACCCCCCCTCCCTCCTCTTCCCCTTTCTTCTCTCCCTTCCCTTCCCCAAACGACTTCATGTTTCTGCTCCACGACGCTGAACGACGGGCTGAACGACGGGATAGAACGTTAACCACTGAGCTCACTACAAACTTGGCACGTTGATGAAGTGTATACTGCTAATGAGGGAGAGAGGAGGGGTTTTTTTCTCCTTTTTTCCTTTCTTTCTCAAAGGTACACGCGATTTGATGCGGAAGAAGGAAAAAAAGAGAAGGAAAATAAAATAAAAATGGGCACATGATATCATGAGATCGAATGTACGATTATATAGAAGAAGAAGAAGAAGAAGAACGTAATAGACGATAAGGTTTGTTGGCATCCATCAGGGGGGGGG
>BCKM01000018.1:177986-203772 GCA_039545415.1 Udeniomyces megalosporus | reverse complement strand
GATTACTTAATCTTAGGGCATTCAAGCCCGAACTCGAAGGAGAGAAATATGTGCGTCAAGTAGGGGTTAGGAAGGAAAATTCTGGTTTTTTTTATTAAAAAAAAAAAAAAAAAAAGTCCCCATGCGTCATTGAAATTCATGCATGAGTTAACGCATGCATTGTGTGACGACGTAGTTTGGATCTTTAAGAACAATGAGTAAGGGGAAGGGGGGGGGGGGGGGGGTGATAGCGTCAGTTCAATTCGATGAAGCCTCAGATCTATGGAATCAAAAACGATACCTTATTCATGATCGGTTTCATTCTCATAATCTCATTTGAATCCCCCAAATCCTCTCCTCTCCTCTCCTATTCCACTCGTCCTCCCTCAGAACCTCATCCTCACTCCCCTCCCCTAGTGAACGGAAGGATCGATCCGCATCTTGACGTCAGTATCTTCTAGTGTTAAAATCGACATTCGGAATAACAGACAAGGAACGAGTAAAGAAAAAAAAACTGAAGGACAGAGACACAAGAACAAAAAAAAAAAAAAACATAGCGGGAAATGTTCGGAAGGGGGAGGGAAGAGGGAGGAAAAGGGGGCAAGGGAGGATAGAAGAGGAGAGAGAGAGAAAGAGCAGAGAAGAGAAACAGCAAGAGAGGGATAGAGGGTTTCTTTTTTTTTGGGGGGAAAGGACAGGGAATTGAAAGGTGAAATCAGGTCGAGTGATTCTGGCTTGAAAGTCTCCCCTTCGAGATTTTCTCTGCAACCCAGAAAAGGCTATTCCTTCCCTCTGCTGTGCAGTTTTCTCTCCCCCTCTCTAGTTGCCACCTTTTCCCATCAACCTCTTCATCAAACTCGGTTTTCTTCCCAATCCTCCTCCACCTCCACTGCTCTTCTCCCCGATCCTCAGATCCTCCATCAGGTCCAGATTGTTGTTTCTGGGTGAAGCTGAATAGTTACTTCCTGGCAGGTCGATGGGAGCAGGTGGTGGAACCGGGGATCTAGGTGATCGAGAAGTGCTGATCGACTTGTTGTTGGGGTGATGGTGACGGGTTGATGAGGATTGAGGATGTTGAGTTGAGAGGAATTGATCCCTTCCTGATTCTTCCGTCGTCGTCGTCGCATCTGCGAATGGGTCGTCTGATTCTGGTGGAGGGGGTGGTGGTGGAAGTCTTTTGTTTGAATTGGATTGGGAAGAAACTGTTCGATGACCTATCCCACCGTTCCTCGCAGCAGCATATCCCTCACTGGTGACCGATGGATCAGAGTGAAGTGTTGGACCTCCCAGCGTTCCAAGGCCAGCGACGCCGCCTACTCGATCAACGTTCCTGTTGTTGCTTCCGCTCGACGAAGCAGGGGGTGGCAGGGGAGATCTAGATCGCGGAGCGATTGAAGGATCATTATCGAGGTAACCTCTTTGATTGGATCCAGGGAACGAATTGTTGGATGGACTAGGGAAAGCTGGGTTGTAAGCTGACGGTGAGGATGATCTTCCATTTATCGAACCGGTGGGAGTGGTGACTTGATCGTCGGGTGGAAGAGGGACGTTTGGGTTCTCTCGCTGCGAGGAGGGTTGTTGTCGGGAAGGGCACAGAAGACAGAGCGAGGAGAAGACGGAGAGAAGATAGAGGGAAGCGTCAGAACGGTCGAAGGCCCGCATGTAAGCATCAGCGGACCGGTGCAATGGATTCCTACACACCATGTTCCTGATCCTCTGCATCAAACTTTTTGTCCTCTTGACGCCAGCTACTCCACCGCTACTTCCCTTTCGATTCATGGCAGGTTTGTTGTTCCACGCGATTGGTTGATCTACGATGAGGTCAGCGTGAGGTTGGCATTAGTTAGCCAAGTGCACGCCCGTCTTGATACGACAACGCCAAAGCAGATAACTCACCAAGGATTTCCTCTTGCAATTCTTCTCCTCCCGCAGCCGGTGCTCCAAGCGTGACGCCGTTGGTTCCCGATTCTCCACCGCCAGAGGTCTCCCTTCCTCTGTGCCCCTCGTATCCGTTCCAGATAGAGCTTGCTGCAGATGCCAATCCAGTTTCGCCTCGAGGAGCAGTCGTGGCAGCCTAATGAGGTGAAGGAAAAAAAGAGAAGATGTGGAATAGAGTCAGCGATCTTAGCATCTCAATGACCAACTCACCAGAAAAAAAAAGCATGAGGAGACATATCGACTCACCATCATAGCAAAATCTTCAAACGGTTCCGGATCAGCCACACCCCAAGCGTTCGCCAAAGCGTTCTTCTGTTCCTTCGCTCGAGCGTTGATGTAGTCCTCCTCAGCTGGGATGGGGGGAACCTTGTCCGTCGATCGAGATCGGGACCGAGTCTTTTTCAGTGGTTTCGATTTAGAGAGACCCGGTCTAATGAGGGTGAGGGGGCGTAGGGAGGGTTCTTGCGTTTAGCGCATCTCATCTTGAGAACGATCAACCGAGAGAAAAACGTACCCAGAGATGTAATCGATTGAACCAACATCTGCAGTCGGTGTCGCCACTTTAGATTCATCGTTTCCATCCTCGAAAGTCACGTTCGTTCCCTCCTTGTAAGAATCTCTGCTGAGTGGGCTTGGTCTTCTCGCTTCGGCGAGACTCGAAGAGGCGTTGGTCGATGATCCGGCTTGTTGTTGATCTGAAGAGGTATCTGCGCCCCAGGCTCGCATAGGAGCAGCGTGGGTCGATTTGTTTCGGGAGGGAGCGGCGGCGTCATAAGCTGATTCGTGATGGAACACTGAGAGAGAGAGGAGAGAAACCGGATCAATCGTTCAACTCTGATCTTCAGAACATGAGAATCTTTTCGAATCACAGAGACTCACTTCCGGTCCCCCAGAAGCCACTCGGATCGAGCTTGTCGATTGCATCCGCGTGCCTACTTGCCTTCTTCTTCTTCTCTTCTGCCTCTTTCCTCTTCTGTTCCTCCTTTGTTCGGGCTCTCGTGGAGGATGACTTTGAGTCTGAGAATGGGTTATTCGCCGTGATCGAGTTTGAGGAACCGGATCGATGAGGTTGAGGGGCCTGACTCAAGGCGGCAGTCCTCGAAGAGGTTGAGCTGTGTTGATCGGAGTAAGATCGGCGAGGAGCAGGTGGGGATGAATGTTGACTGTGGAGTTGGGCATGGAAGAGGGGAAGAAGGCGAGAGAAGGAAAAGTATGAAAAGGGCGACGAGTCGTCGAAGCAAGAAGAGGACGTCAGCCTGGGCAGTCAGTCGGGATCAAGGCATCGTAGCTCGTGTCGACAGGAATAGAGCACAAGCCAGGCGAGACGTTCACGTGCTGACTGGCGAGCAGACTGGATTGACGCAGGAAGCACCACGTCGAGATGAAGAGGGGCGAAAGGAGAGCTCGGGAGAAGGGGCCGCTAGGTGACGTCCTCCTATTCCTCTGGGAAGCTGTGTTGGGCCTGTCACTGCTCTTCTAGTCCATCCTCTCGACGTGACCGGCACCAAGTTGTGATACAATAGCGCGCACACACACGCATACGCATGCGTGAACACCCTCGAGTCACCCTTTGGAGCCCCAACGCTCTCTTGGCTCCCAGCGGCTCGAGCTTCCGCTCGGCACTCGTACTCCCCCTCGAGCACGAATCAGATGGAGGGATCAAAGGCTCACCCATCCGATCTATCAAGCACCAACCAGTCATCATCGGGAAGAAGCACGATGCTCATTAGATGGGATTTGACAAACGAAGGGCGTGATGAGAGGGAGGGTTGTGAAACGAGACGAGGGCGAGGGAGAGCGAAGGAGGATGAGGATCGGGGGCGATGGATGTTGTGATGAGGGAACGGCCCAATGGTTGATTGAATACCAAAGGATAGAGGAGCTTCTTATTATCGTCTCCTAGGTGTCCCAAAGACACCTTGAGAGATCGAGAAGAGGAAGGGGGGGGGAGGGGGGGGAGGGGAGGAGAGGGTGAACCCATTCCCCCTTCTTGGCTCCCCTTTCCTGCCCCCTGTTCTTGGACTAATCCATCCTCCATCCACACAAAGAACGCTTGAACCAATCAGGAAGGAGAAGAGGATCGAACACTCACCCTCTTGAATCAGCCTCGCCCGAGATGGTGACAGAGTCCCTAATTTCAGCTAAGAGATGACGGTCCGGCTCGCGTTGCTTCTTCTTTGCTTCTCTAGCGATGGCAGTTGACATGACTTGGATCTTGTCGGGATGAGATTCGTTGTGTGGAGTCCGTTTATGTGCGTGGTTGGGGTTGTGTAGGAAGCGAGGTGAAGGGTATTAGGGAGACGGTGAACGTTTCGAACAGCAAACATGAGGGAAGCGATTCGCGACCGACGTTTGCCCTTTGTACGTGACTACACCGGGTCTGTCAGTCATCTCCCTCTCCAATACGAGTCCTACCAGATTCTTTCGACCCCCTCCCTCCTTCACATCGTGACATTCAACCATCGATCCCAGCACCTTATACCCTATACCACACCGCGCCTATCTCCGTCTAAAGGGGGATCAATTCTCCCCCTATATCATGTTTTAAAACTCAACACTCACCCTGTTACTCTCTGTGCTTACAACGCTGCCAAGAAATCGTACCCACTTTCTCTCTAGCTCTTCATCTCGTCCCAAATCCTCATCAGGATCCAGGTGCAAAAGGGGACTTGGCATTCTTTCGTCCGTTCGTCTCATCTCACTTTGCTCATTTCATCGATCCTCTTGCTGAGAGTCCCATCTGGATGGAATGGAAGGAAAACTTTTCTCAAGATCCCATGTAGTAAGAGAAAACAGAGAGCCAAGCAGAGAGAAAGAGAAGGGGGGGGGGGGGAGCGACAAGGAAAAGACAGAGAGAAAGTAAGGGTATATGTCGTCCGATTCGAGAGATCCGAATGAAGGAGAAACAAAAGAGGCGAAGAAGAAGAGGGAGGGAGAAGAAGAAGATCTCATCTATCCGATGTTGATGAGTTTCTGGACCTATATCCCATCGATTCAGGTTTTGGTCAGAGCAAAGCAAGGATGAGTAAAGTGGTTGTGAGGTGTTCGTTCTCTCTGTTCATTTTGCTGTTTGTATCACTTACAGTCATCAAAGCTCGGTATCGAACATCTGGACTCTCGTGAGACATGAGTTCCATCACCCTGGGTTTCGCTCCGAGATCGTTAACGAACCTACAAGCGTTGGATGACGTTATGAGATGTAGTCCATCAGTATGTTACATCCTGAC
This sequence comes from Udeniomyces megalosporus, assembly GCA_039545415.1. Taxonomy (NCBI): domain Eukaryota; kingdom Fungi; phylum Basidiomycota; class Tremellomycetes; order Cystofilobasidiales; family Mrakiaceae; genus Udeniomyces; species Udeniomyces megalosporus. Next base: position 198,628 of record BCKM01000018.1, on the reverse strand, counting down.
TCTGTGTCATGGGAGAGAAAGATGAAGGGTCAAGTCGACCCATCAACTCACTTCTTTCCTCGATCTCCGTTCGCCGCAACGTATCTTCCCACATCCCCACAAGCGACGGCCAGAACCGTCGCGTCGGGTGAATTCTTCAAGATCTCCACCAAGACTTTGATCAGTTCGCCTCCTTCCATCCCGTTCTCGAACTTTGGTTTGTTCTCTTGCCAGAACGTGTCGTTTTCGTGACTTTCGCCAGGGACGAGTCTACCTGATCGGATTTCCTCTGACCAAGCTTCCCAAGAAGATCGATTCTCTGATCCTGCCTTGAGGGTCGAGACGAGGTCAGACAGATCGGATGGGAGGTCTTCGTCGTTGTATTTTCGAGAAACCAGAGAGGAAAGGTGAGGAAGCAATGGAAGAAGTGCCGAAAGTGTTGACGGAGGAGGAGAAGGAAGGTTAGAGGCTGAGGCAGGGTTTACTGAAGCAGGTGTGTTGGCGGTAGTGGTGGAGTTCGGGGATGAAGGAGGTAGGAGAAGGAGGTTCTTGAACGTGGAGAGAGTGAGACGGAGGACCTTCTCTTTGGGAGACGAAAGTGACAAGTTGGACAGGATAGGAATAAGCGAAAACTTCCTGTGGCGATTCAAAGGCAAAAGTAACCGATCCAGATCAGTCGTCAGGGTCTAGGATCAGGAAGGACGAGTTCTCGACTCGGTCTCAAAATCTCACTTGTCGATTCCCTCAGCAACCTCCTTCTCAAAGGTGAGCTCCCAGAAGCAAAACACGACCAAGTATTGGAGCTGCGTATCAGGCGTCGACGATCCACCGTTGCCGCCTCCAATGTTCTGCTGGAGCAGCTTGAGAAGGGTCGGGATGAGCGAGAGCTGAGGTCCGACCTCGGTCGTTGCTGGAAGGGAGAGCGACCAGAGCAATTTTCTAGCAGATGACGACGAGAGAAGCGATGAAAGCGAGAGGAGAGAGACATCCCGAGTCGTTGGTGAAGTTGATTGGATGTGAGTGGAGATGAGGGAGAGAAGAGGCTTGAGAGTTGTAGCGGGAGTGGAGATCTTGGAGCCACTACGTAAGACGAGCAAGACAAAGAAGAAATCAATTGGCCGGAGATCAGAGAGGGCAAGACGTAGGTCGATCAGGATCAGACGCACGAGATGAGGATGGTCAGGAGCTGGATCGCCTTGAGCTGAATGAACTCGTCTGGAAGTGTGAGAGCCCTGTACGCCACCGATTCGTCGACAAATATTGTTTGGTTAGTATGGACGACCAAAAGACTATCGAGTGCAACGAATGGGTTGTGGCTTGGATAAGAGGAGCTTACTTGACGAGCGGTCCGAACGGGAGCTCTGGGTTCTTGTCGGCGAGGGAAAGGTAAAGCTGAATTCGCGAGGGGTTGTCTGTGACGTACACCGAACAGGTGACGAGTTCGATCAGTGTTATATCCTCATCACCTCGGACCGAGGGGTTACGATCTGAGAAACAGGGAGAGAGCCCTCATCGCTCGGTATCCAGTCCTCCCCTCTAGTCCCCCTCTCCCGCACCTTAGACGAACCGACAATCATGGATCCAACTCACCTCCAAGCATATCACCCATACCGACAAGGACAGCCTGTACCGTATCGACCCTTACGAGTTTGCCCAGAAGACCGAGAAAGAGACCAGCGTAGACGGCTGGCTCTTGGTCGAACACAGCAGTTTGCTTTGCCTCTGGCTGCCGATCAATCTTCTTGAGGAGGCTTAGTTCTGATGGCGTAACGAGGGAAGCTCGTTGATATCCCTAGAGTAGGTACGGGAGAAGGAAGGAACGATGGAGTAAGTGAGACGGGAAGGGGAGGGATACGAGAGATGGAGTAGACCGAGGGATGATGACTGACATCCCAAGGGACCGATTTAGCTCGGACTTTGTTTGTCTGGTCCTCAAAGTGAGGGGTAGTTAGGAGGGAGAATGGCATGGTCGAGGGAGTGACGTTGGGAGGGCAGATAGGGATGATGATGGTCAGAGTATGAATGATCGATGACGGACGTTTCTCTTTGTCTGCTCTGACCATCATTCCTCATCTGTATACTCACACTCATCACCATCTGTTCGCCAGTCGCTCATAACACACTCATTTCGAGTCCATTCTCTCGCAAGTCACTTCCCTTCTTCCGAACATCCATCCCGAACCTCGCCCATCACTCGTCAAGAAATAGATACACACATCACATCGTCTTTTGAATTCCACGCTTGTAGTCGATACAAAGACTTTCCTATCCCATTCTGCGTGCAGTGGGATGTTGAAGTAGACATTTTTTTTTTACTGTCCGTTCATCTTCTTGAGTTGCTGTCCGTAAGACTTGTACCAAGCTTCACTTGAGTTTCTTGCCATGCTGGATGTGTCAACACGAGGACCGTGATGTCATATCAGTTAGTTGATTCACGCTTCCAAATAAGAGGTTAGGGAAGAGAGAGCCAACTCACCCAACTGCGACCTCATCCTTACCCTCAGACATCTGAGCGCTGAAGTCACTGATGAACTCCTCCATAGAAAGCGCCATGGGGTTCTTTGACTTCTTGTTGTTGTCCGAGTCATCGTGGTCTCTACACCGTATTCACATCGGGACGAGGAGGGGGGGATTTGTTCAAGGGCTGTGAGCGATATGAATTGGATACATCACTTCAAGAGAGGAGGGCGGGCATACCGGTGCAAATCAGATTCCACCAACGGAGGTGCGATCTCAATCACTCGGATGGAGGGAGCGGAGGAGGCAAGTTGCAATCGAAGTGAGAGAGTCCATGAGTGGCTTTGGTGAGAAAGAGAGAAAGTGGTAGCGAGTCAGTGAGCATAGATGGAAAAAACAACTATATGGCTCGGCGATATAAAGTTGACTTACACGAAGGCCTTGGTGGCACAGTAGCTGGATCAGTCGTAGCGTTCAAGGAATGAAAGTAGATGATGAAATTACAAGGGGAAAGTTGAAAGGCGTAAACACGGTTGGTCTCGATTTTTCAATCCAACATCTCGATCGCCTCAGCGAAAGCGAAGCTGATACATACACTGGTACAACACTCAAAGGGACGAAAGCCAATCCAGACGACACCGTAAAGATAGATGAGTTGGGCTTGGAAGCAAGATGAGGAATCATGAGGGTAGTCAAATGAACCACTCCAATGACTTATCAAGATCATCGTTCAAGGGAGATTAGTTCGATGTGATTCAGAAATCGTTGTACTCGAGGAAAGAGAACGTACTGTTGGTCGAGATCTCAGCATCCGAATCGTGTAAAATCGATTTAGAATCTTGATCTTTGCTGTATGCGATTGGCTTTTGGATACCAGCGTTATGAACTAGTAAGAAAAATGGGATCATACAAACAACACGATCAAATTAGGGTGCGATCGAAATGTGAAGGAATCATTAATCCTTATGGTCCGATGATTGATCGGAGCAGCGGAATGGATAAAAATCCCTTACCGATTGCATCGAGATCATCATGATCCTTGAGAAGCTTCTCTAAGAAGCTCTCGAAGCTCTGAGGACAAGCCATATCGAGCAAGGTGCATGAGATATCCCCCTTGGAGGACAGATCGGAGACAGTTGACTCGAGGTTGGATTCGGTTCGACCTGCAATGATGACTTTCTGTTATCGTTGTTAATTTGGATGAGAGGTGGACGTGACATGAGTGAGATTTCGATGTCCACGACAAGGCAGCATGTGAGCAGTCATGATCGATGGGATATGGAGGGAAGGGGGGCGGGAGAGACGATGACGTCGAGACGAACCTTTCCTTTGGACAGGAAGTGCTCAGCGAGCGCTCGACCGATACCACCTCCACCACCGGTGATGAGGATCTTGTTGAAGTTGTAGTTGGACATGACGAGAGGGAAGCGAGAACTTGGAGGATTTAAGAGGGAGAAGGACTGGAGAGATGCGGGATGGGATGACGCAAAAGAGGTTTCCGATCGAAAAAGAGGATTTATCGGTTGCTTTAGGTAACGTTACGGTCAAGATTTCCTTTCTATCGCTGACACTCTCTCCTGCTCATCAATCTAAGAAAAGTGGGTATAAAAATCCAGAATTAAATCATTCCCACCAAGCGTACCCTGTATCTTCGTTGTAATCTTCATACAAAAAACCCTTGATCTCCTCAAAATCCATATCCTCCAGTTCGTACATCTCCAGAATTTCTGAATACCTCTCCTGGAACATCGGCCATCCTCCACCGACCGTAACCTGCTCTATCCAAAAGGCACCTGCAATCCAACCTATTACCTTCTCGTCCTGGTCCAGTGCCTGGTAGATGGAAGCGATGGCTAGGCAACTTCCGACGCAGTTTTCCGTTCTGGACATGGGGATGGTGAGGACGTATCTGTTGCCAGGTGGGAGTTCGATATGATCCTGCCATTTTCCGTGGAGTGAGTGGACTGGATGAGGGAATTCATTGCCAATGCCATTGATTGAAACTTGACAACCACAACATTCGCTAGAATTGATGATGAAGCGTTGCAAATTAGTAGAGAGGGAGGGACGAGACAAGGAAGCCAGTCAGTGATGTAGATTCTCGAGTGATGCAAATAAAACAGGCGGAAACATTAATTACTAACAGCGCTTTGATCTCCATATCGATCGACTCCAACGCAAACTTCTTGTTGATGATGGGCGATCTCAAGGCGATGAACGAGAGTTGATCCGCGAGATGGTGATAAAATTCAAACATCTCGAATCTGAAATGTATCAACCTCCTAACATCATACGTCTCCTTTATTCCTTCCACCATCAACCTTGCTGCCTTCAACGTCCTTGGTGAAGGTGGCTGACTCTTTCCTCGAGCTTCGAAAAATTCAGAGATGAGTTTTTGTCGATTCGTGTCGTCCAAAGGTGGGTCGAGAGATTCCTCCCTGCAGAGTTGACACCAGCATCGAGATGTGTGCTTCGCGAGGAGTGCCTTTCTCTCTCTCATGCATCGATCTCCGACGTAGGAAATAGTGACTTCGGTGCTCTTTGGCATGTCCTCGGTCGCTCGAAGAACCCAGGCGTCTCCCCAGCAGGTCCATCGAGCGTTCGGAACGCAAGAATGATTGGCGAAGGACGGAATGAGGTAAAGCGCGGAGGGTTTGGCGTCTTTGGGTAGCTTGGGATTGGGTTCGGCGTCTGGTGAGGGCGTGAAAGCTGGACCTAGTCGTTGAGGACTGAATGAGTTGTACGAGATCCAATTGTTGAGCTTGGCGATGTCGACGTTGGGCCTTTCCTCCTCGACAACTTCAGAAGAGATGTCGAGAGGCGCGACCAAGGATGAGATGGGGCAGACGCTGGGAAGGGGATAGGCTCTACCGGCGTAAAGTCGATTGAGGAGGGGTAAAGTGGAAGGTCGGTCGAGAATCTGAGCCAGGCAGGCTTGGGTCGTCATTGTCTGGGTAGCGGAATCGATCGTCTGTGTGTTGAGATTGATGGTGATGTTCAATCTGCCTTTCCCAAAATCGGATGGATATACGCTTGCGACAGGCTTTGCTACCAAGAGAAGTTGTCCCTGCCTAATCGGCTCGGTCGTCCTCAGCATTCGGCCTCTGTCTATACTTGACATGGCGATCTCGATCCCATGCAGAGACTCGGCGATGTCTATCCTCGGGTTCTTTTGACTTTGGAGGTAGATGTCATGCCACTGGTACTCGGCAGAGGCTTCTTGGATTCGGGTGTGACTATTCGACATGCCCTTGTCCGCCTCCTCGGATGCGGGAAATTGTGTTTTGAGGTCCTGGAACGCGTGATAAGCGCTATGAAACGCACGGAGAGCGTATTGGGCTTTCGCTGCCCGGAACATGGCTTTCTCGAGGAGGGGAAGGTTGTTTGGGGAAGGAATTAGGGCGTGCATGGCGGACCGGGCGTCGGCGTGAGCGCTTCGAAACTGGTTGACTTTGAGATGGGCGGCGGCTCGGTTGAGGAGGAGGGTGGGGTGGTTCGGGTAGACTGCGAGCCCGTCCGAGTACCATCTGATGGCGCCGTAGGTTTGACCTCAGTGATGAGGAACGGCGAGCGAACGATCAATATGTGACAAAGACTCTGGAACACACGCACACAGACACATATAAACGGACGGATCAAAGTTACCGACTAACCTTTCCCGAGTAACTCGTTGCCCTTCGTCTTGTACCAGTTTGACTCCTTGAATGCTCTCATAGCCATCGCCTGACTGATTGGCTGCAACTTGTTCGACCACTGAACCTCCTGATTGATTGAAGCCTTCTCGTCGTACATCACGATGTCGGTGTAACTTTCGACTCTGATCGTCCCTTGTTTACCCGAAGCGGCGACTTCGTAGTAAGGTTCTTTGATGAGGACGAGCGAGCCGAGAGGGAAGATATGTTGAAGCTCGTCCTGGGTAGGGAGGGGTGGTCCAAAAGGCGGGTTGTAGATGCTAAGAGTGTCGCCAGTCCCGTCGGTATCTTGGATGACGAAAGTTGTTGCTGACATTCGACCTGATGTTGGAGAGGGAAACGAGCGAGATCAAACTTCATTGGATAGACGTCCTCGATGTGAAAAGAGCTTGGCGACATCAATATGATGCTGTGATATACGGACATGGAATCGATGCAACTCGGCAGAGAAGGTATCGACCCTATTGGAAGGAACCGAAACGAGATCAATCGACTGTCAGACCTAGTTGATGATGGCGTCCTTCATAAATTTGATCACCTCGTGAACTTTCCTGAACTTCATCTCTTTCAACGTGATTGGATTCAGGTATCGAACATCAAAATTCGAGAATCTGTTCTTCTCTCCGATCGTTCTGTTGTGTTGATACTGATGAGCAGCGCTTGTTGAGGATATCCTATGCGTATCGGACATTGCGACTAGTTGGTCGATCGGGAGTTCTGAAAGGGGGTATGACGATGACGAACAGCATCAAGGAAGGGTCAAATTGATAGAACGCAGCGCCTGAGTTATTCTATGGTTGACTGACGAAATCTAGAGAAATTTGACGACAGATGTCAGTGTGGCTTGGTCTGGTTTCATGTAGGCCTATCATCCGTTCGCACGAGTCTGATTTGTGTGAGGAATCGAACTGACTTGAAGAATAGCTTGATACTTGCTTCTTCAAATCAACTCGATTCCGCCTAGCGAGTCTGCTCGTACGACTTGGCGGATGTTCATTGGTCGCTCTTCTCACAACAACGTACTCACGAAGCTGTCTCTGGTAACCTTTCCTCCAGAACTTTTTGCTTGAGTGCCGCCGCGAGTTGATCCACATAATCGAAATCACCCTCGGAAGTCGACTTGGTTTCGGATGCAGCTGCTAATTTCGTTGATTCGCCTTTGCCGACAACTGGAGCTTTTGGCTTGGTCGCCGCTTTCTTGGTGGTCGATTTGGAGGAGGAGCAAGTGGAATTGGTGGCAGTTTCGTCATTGATTTCGGAGAGTCTGGCATGTTGAGTCGGTGTCTGGGCCGATTGGTCGTATCCCATCGTGGCCAGCAAAGATGGCAAGTCCTCAGTGGACATCGAGACGGGGTGTACTGGAAGTGTGGTCTTGGTGGTGTAGTTGTGTAGTATCGAGGACAGGAAGGAAGGAGGGGTTTTGGAGATGTTTGGAAGGAGGCGTTTCTCCCTGTCTCACCAAGATACGATGCTCGAATGGTCAATGCAGCATCTCGACTATCATCTCAGATTTACACCGTCTCGACTGCCATCTCGACATCGACACTATCCTTCCCTGCCTCATCCTATGTCCACCAAATTTGCCAGTCAGATCGCTGATCTCAACCTCCGACTTGCCTCAGCCGAAGAAAGAGCCGAGCGCGCTGAATCTGTGTTGTTCGAGCTCAGACGTGCTGCTGCCGTGAAGGAAGGAAGGGAGGTCATCTCAGTCAGAGGAGGAGATGCCTCAGGTGTTCAAACTGCATATGGGAAGACTGAGGGACTCGGTGCTTGGTTGATGATCAAGGTATGATGAGCAGATGACCACTCGTCTATTTTGTTACCTTTCCTATGAACCTCTGTTCATGCTGATGCTCAAGTTCCTGTATCTCTACTTTCGACATTCAGACCGAAACGATTCCTCTTCACCCTCTCACAACGTCACGACGACTCGTCCCCTTGCTTCGCGAACTCGGCCTCTTGCCATCCCCACCTCCCATCGATGACGCACTCATGCTTTCGAGACCATTTCCACTTGATCTCGTCTACCACGTTGCCGACTATTGTAATCCCCCCACTCTCGCCAGTCTCTGCCTTGTCTCGTCGTCAGTACGAGCGATTGCCTCGCCTCGACTCTATCAATCTATGTTCGTCTCGACTGCCGATCAGCTCGACGCTTTCCTCGACCAATCTGTGAGTGTTATAGCGTGGGGGCTTGCGAGGGGCTCTTCAAGTCGGCCGCTGGTGAGCGGCAATATCTATCACAATCTGTCGCTATATCCCCATTCATCTTGCTTTGACAGTCCTACCCTCTCACTCTCGACCATGTCGTATCCCTCCAAATCGAGCTACACGTAAACTATCTGGATACTGATGGAAGAGAAGCTCGACCCTTCCCATCAATCACCTTGCCAAACCTTCGACACCTCAACCTGAGTCCGATTTACCATATACGCTCTGCCCGCAACGGTCCCCAGCAGAGAATCTTGGTCTTGGAGCTCGCGTACCGTTGGCTCTCCACCATGAACCCTCTCACCGTTAATTTCCTCCCAGTACTAGAAGAAAACCAGAAGGGGCGCGCGAGAAGCGATCGATTCCAATTGCTTTGCAAGGACGTCTACTGGCGTGCAGCTACGGAACGCTGGACTGATCTCGAGTCTCTACATTTCCACGGCGATTCGCTGATCTGGCAGTCTCGGCGCTTATTTCATTCCGAACCGCCATTTAATCGGTCGTCTGGTCTGTCGCTATCTTGGACGTTCTCGGATGGTGGATACTCAAGCGGCATATTGGTGGATCTCGAAGATTGCGGGATCTTCGAGTTGCCGTGTGTCAAGGCAAGAGGGATTGATATCATCCTTGGTCATGCGCGAGAGAATGAACCGCATCTAGAGTCGGATCTCAGATGGTTGAGGGAAGAGCACAAAGACCTGATACGATGGAGAGTCGAGTAGGGATCAGGTCCTACATGTACGCCAGTCTCGCCGATGAGAACGCCTCGCTTAAACCCCAGTTGTGGGAATGCTCTTTGGGTCAGGATAGGTGATCCATCGGGGATTAGGGCGGCGCCTGACGAAAAGGAGGGCCTTGACAGCTGGCCGATGCTGAGGGTGAGAACTCCCCTGTCTCTCTCCTCTAAGCTGCCTGAGTTTATCTTTCTGCCTTCTCCTCCAACTGCGTTAAACCCAGATTGGATATCCACAGATGCGGTCTGAAGCTGCTCTTGTTCTCTTCGCATCTCTCTTCTTGAACCCCAATACTATCAAAGCCTGGCCGAGCCCCTTTGTGCTGCTCATCATTCAGCCACCCCATAAACCTTACCGTCCAAATCCTTTCCCATCGAATTATCCTATCACATCATCTATGATCGCTCTCCTCTCCATGGATCTTCTCGCCCTCTGCCTCGTGTCATCATCAGTTCGAGCAACCGCTTCGCCTCGCCTGTACAAATCGGTAGTCTTCCACTCAGCCAACCAGCTCGATCCATTCCTCGCTCAGACTGTCGGTAATCTCTCTTTAATTCAGCATTTCAGGTGTATTTGCGTAGACTCAAGCTCATCGTCTTGCTTTCTTCTTGTCGAAACTAACAGTCCCATCCTCTCAACCTCAACCGGACCACTTCCCTCCAGCTCGACATACACCAAGGCAGAATCTCATTCTCACCTATGTGTCTTTCGGACGCAAAACCACGACTTGACCCTACCACTCGAGCGATACCAGACTTGTTAGACTAGCCATCGATTCCTTTGCCCGGTCTTCGCCATCTCAGCTTGAAATCGTCAATGCTCACATCGTCCGACGGGACCTGCTCTTGTACCACCGCATACCAACACCTCAGAATGCTCAAGATTGCCTCGTCTTGGCTAGCCGTTATGAACTCCATTACCCTCACCTTCCTTCCTGTTGGTGTACTCCAAGAAGATGGACAGATCATCTACTGGGATTCTATCGCCATCCCGTCTGAAGGCTGGCATTAAGACACTAAGGGTGAAACCGTCTAGAACGATTTACTTTCACGACCAGTGGTTTCGGGGGGGGGAGCTGTGCTTGAGTTATGTCGATGCATTTTTTCGACTGGTTCTTCATTTGGCTCAATGTTGAATGTTGACAGGGAGCTGATGCAAAGTGGGTGCGAGTGAATAGAGCGACACGGAGCACTGCGAGCGATTTTTCTGCGCCAATTTTCTGACTTGATACCTTAAAATCGCGCTCGTTGAAGGCAAATCGGGTGAAGATAATTCACCCCGATTCTTGACCCCAGATTTTCCGCAGTGTTCGATAATTCCCGGTTTCCGATCCGTCTCGTTCAACGTTCACCTCCTCTTCCCCCAGACTCTAACGTCCATCTTCCGATTCCCCTCGCCTTATCATGTCGAGCTATGCTGCTCCTTCTCTTCTCAGCCTGCCAACAGAGACGCTGCTCGATATCTCCGAGTACTTCAGCTCGCAAGAGGCACGCGTCATTCGGTGTACAAATCGAAAGTTAAACGATGTGAGCTCTCGTATCAACCTCTGCCCTTTCCTCTTCGAGAGCTCTTCGACGTAACAGGGTGCTGATGATCCCGGATCGAATATTTGGATCACTCAGGTCTTCACCCCTCTAGCATTCCGTCATCTCAATCTCTATCGTTATAAATCCTTCGACGACCTGCTTCACATAGTCCACTCAGATCTCGCTCCCTATGTCAGGTCAGTTGGCGTCACTCGATTCATCTGCTGCCTCTCTGACTGATACTTCTTTCCCCGACACCTCCATCTTCAGGTCGCTCACTGGCGAGCTAGATCGTGGCTGGGATCGCGGCTGGGTTAGTTTTCGTCCGATGACGGATTTGCCAGAGCCTTCGACTGTGATGGGCCCGTTATCTTCGCTCGATATCCTCACCAACTCCATGCCTCTATCAGGAGACCAGGAGATCCCTATCAGTTGCGTTCGTGCGGCTTTTCAGCATCCCTCGCTTTCGGTCTTGAACTGCACGTTGTGCTGGGCCCGTCTTCAATCGCTAGACCTCGCCGACACTCCTCGGAGCCCCCAGCATCCCCTCAAAATCTGTTGTATTCGATTTGAGCTCGAGGACCCGCAGTCTCCTGCGGACCGCTATACTCCTTTCCCCACGTTTCTTCAACAACTCTCCGCAATTTCTCAAAACAATCATCTCGAGATTCAAGGTCTCGACATCTTGTTCGATGAAATGGATGAACCCTCCATCGACCCTTTGCCCTTCCTCCGATCGACCAGTTTACCTCATCTTCAGGAGCTTCGCATCGGCCTTAGTCCCCGGTACGATCGTCCGGCCTTCCTGGCCGAGGACGAATCATGGTACCCCCTCCTTTTCTCTTACTTTCCCCTTTTGCATCGACTCGTCCTGTATTCCAACACAGTAGAAATCCGGGTGACCAACACCACGCTCCCTTTGGCTGCACTCGCGCATGTTCCAGGACTCGAGTCGTTTGGAAAGGCTGGGATGAGACGATGGAATGACGTTCTGTTGGATTCGGCAGCATTCACCTTCAAACCTCCCGCTGCTCCTGGTGGATCGAGGTACCTGGTTGGATTCAGTCTCGAGGCGGCAAAACCATGTCCGTGTCACGATTGCGACCCTCTTAGGCAGCTCCAAGAACTTAGTACACAGTCAATTCGGATACTCTGCCGATCATTTCCCCACCTGGAGAGCTTAGGGCTCAGAGGCTTCGATGTTAAGGTACGGTTTATCACTATCCGTGTTGCTGCTCTGGGCTATTTTGACAATCGATATCCTTTCTCAGAACGTGCTTGTTGCAGATCTCACTTCTGCTCTCGCTACGCTGTCCAACCTTCGGGAGCTTGATCTCGATAATTACGCACCTATCCTCCTTACACAACTCAACGGAGAGCCTCGTGGCATCTGCACTCGAGATCGCGACATCATCACGGACGCTCTTCACGCTGATTTGCGTTCCATTGAAGACGGAGAGGATGATGACCCAAACAGCAACGACAAGGCCGAACTTATCTTCTCCAAGATGGACCTGCTCGACACAGCCTACACCTTTCCTCATCGCACTGCCACGTCCTTCCTGCCCGAGTGGCGAAGGCAATGGGGAAACCTTGCAGCCACATCCAGATCGTCGGTCAGCATCCGTCACTGCACTCGAACGTATTTCGGATATAGGACATTGCGTCTCGGGTGGGAGGTGTCGAAAGGTCATACTCAGGGATCCGTTCGGCTTGTTGAACTGAAGGTTGACGGTAAAAACCAAGAGGAGGAAGATGTCAAAATTTGCGCTTGTGACGACGATCCTGAACTTACTCCCCTCGAGAAACTTGACCTTCTCGTCGATCCCGGTTCTCCTTAACCTGAAACCGCCTACACACTCCCAGGAATCGTAAGGACTCGGACGATCCCCTCCATCAATCTCGACTAGACCGTTCTCGATCGAGCCAATCCCGTGGCCATTTCACTCTCACGCGACTCTCGCCATCAATCTCACTCGCTCAGACCAGATCTATCTCGACTCTTACCTTCGCATCTTACTTCTCTCGCTCAACCTCAACCAACTTCATTTGATATCCCGTCTCTAGCTGTTCCTCTACCCGTTCTATGGCTCAAGCCCAGAATTTGCTCTACTTACACTTTGATACACCATACTTGATCCTTCCATCACCGACTCTCGTTCATCCTAATGACTAGCTTTACTTCCTATACCTGGCTCAATCGATATCTTCTCCTCCCATCCCAGCACATCACTCATCTCATCTCATCCTCAGCCACACACGCCTGACGTTGCTCTAGCTCTTGTATCTCGGACAGCTTTGAGGAACGAATTCCTCGATTGGTGAGGGGTGACCAAAGCTTTCCACTCTGTCACGTGTGCTCACAAATAGAAATCGAGATGATCCAACGATCCGATTTGGGAATGATGATGAGATGATGGTTCAGAAGATGGTTGGTGTATGGATCCAGAGAATAACCTAGGAGATCGCTAACTCGGTAAGGGCGAACACGTTGACTTCCGAGTGAGAGCGAAAAAAAAATAATGATAATTTTTTATTAAAAAAAAAAAAATCGGGGGAGAGTATTGAAATTTCGAACTCGGGGTGAAGGTGCTTATGATAAGAGAGGATTCCCATTCAACAAGAAGCCTGAAAAGACCAACCAAAAAAAAAAAATTTGAACACCGAGTTGTCAAGTTTTTTTTTTTTTTTTTTTTTTTTTTTTTTTTCTCCCAACAAAATAAAAAAAAAAAATTAAACAAAACCCTAAGCCCCCCCATTTCCTCTCCCCCTCTTACGCACAGGGACTCTCTCTCAAGAAAAGAAAAATCTCATCACTTCGCTCCTCCACCATCCGCTCCACCACCACCACCGACCCATCTCAACTTATCCTTCTTCTTCCTATCGTTAGCGGCATCATCGAACCTTCTGACGACGACTTCACATTTCGTCTCTCTACAAAGTGGTCGAGCCATCGTCTTCAATTGAGTGGAAATCAACGAAAGACCTGATGATTTCTCAATTTGTTCGACTATTTTATTTTTTTTTGGGGGGGGGGGGGGGGGGGGGGGGGGGGGGGGGGGGGGGGGGGGGGGGGGGGGGGGGGGGGGGGGGGGGGGGGGGGGGGGGGGGGGGGGGGGAGGGGGAGGGAAGGGGAGGGAAGGGGAGTTCATTTTTTTGTGTAGTTCATAAAAGTCATCAGTTCGAGTTTTTTATTTTATTATTTTTCTAGAAAAAGAGAGAGAGAGAGAGAGAGGGAGAGAGAATGATTCATCAAAAAACTCACTAGGTACCAAGAAGTTTTCCAACTTTGCCTGATCTGGAATCGGTGCGTTCGGTAGGACGAATCCAGCCATGGAAATTTCTCTTCCTCCTGCTCCTGCTCCTGCTCCTGCTCCTGAGGTGGGAGGTCTTGATGTGATGATCACTTTTGAGAAATGAGTTGGCACGGAGATTGATGGAGGATTACCGATGACTTCGTGTGTCTTAGAGGGGGATAAATGGGGATGAAAGGAGGGGGAAAAAGGGGGGGGGGGGGGGGGGGGGGGGGAAGAAGGCCGAGGGCCTGGCTGAAGGGGACTCGGGGGGGATAGAGGGAAGAGAAGGAGGAAGAAAACAAACACAAATGAACGTTCACACACGTGTGATGGATTCGTCAAGATTGACTCTCGTATATTGGTTAAGGAGAAGAAGGAAAAAAAAAAAACTAAAAAAACTCACGACTCTCCATTTTCCATCAACGCTTGATCTCGTCGGTAGATAGAGAGGGATGGTGAAAACGTAAACGTCCGAGAATTGATTCGTCAATTTTCGGGAGAAGTCTTCAAGATAAGCCCAATCTGTTTCGGCGAAGATGTTGAGACGATGAGGGAAGGAGGTGAGTCGAAAGGTCCAGAGAGAGAGACGGAGAGAGAGGTGTGGATCAAAAACCAGGGGGAGGGGGGAATTAGAACAGAGGAAGTTCTGATATCATCTTCTCAACCGAAGGGAGAATTTTCCAGATGAACCACGAGAAGGAAGGGGAAAACAAAACGGACAATGTCGATTGAATCCATCTCCGACTTGAGGAGCGATGTTTGAGAGTAGGAAAGTTTCATCCATAGCTTCTTGAGATCTCTTTGCATCTGCTGCTGGTACCTATAGGGAGAGAGATTCAATTATTCGCTGATGCATTTGCCTTGGAAAAAAAAAACACAAGGAACTCCCTTGTTTTCGACTTACCATATGACCTCTATCATAACCACTCTTAAAGTAATCTTTAAGCTTCGCCCTCCAAAGTTCAGGTATGGATTCATCCTCTTCGAATCTAGATCGATCTCGACTGACGCCACCTCCGATGGGTTTACCGTTCGCATCGAGGATGGGAGGAGGAGCGTTTGGAATTGGAGTAGGTTTGAGTGAGGTTTGAGTTAGATGTTCGGCTGTCTGTAAGATGAACGAGGTCAAATCAGTGAACAAAAAAATCCTGAGGTTAGACAGAGGTGAACATGGTCTATTTTATTTCACGTACCCACGCAGCTGTTTTTTTTTTTTTTTTTTTTTTTTTTTTTTTTTTTTTTTTTTTTTTTTTTGGTGTGATGATTCACCAAAAGAGGAGGAGGTTGAAATTCAAGTCAGGAAGATAGTTGTGTTTCTGCTTCGAACAGAAAGAACACAAACGGTGTTGAAGTCTTCGATCATAAGCTGCGACATATCTGTCATTTTTATTTTTTTTACGAATGAATGATCCTGAGTTAGTCCTTTCCGATAAAGATGAGCGCGAAGGAGAAAAGGAAGCAAAAGGCTCTCAGGAAAAAAAAAGGACAAGGTGGAAGAAGAACTCACGCTCTACGTCGGAGAACGTCAGAAGTCGATGCTGAAAGTAATTTTGATTTTCATTCGAGAGAACGGGATCATTGTCAGAGACATTCAATCACGAAGGACCTTTGATACGTTCGAGTCATGATAGGTTTGGGGTATCAGGACAAGACCTAAAGAGAGTCGGAAGAACCTCTCGCCCTCTCCTCCCTCTCTGATCCTCCAAACGTGTACCATCCTAAGGAACGACTGGAGATTGGTTGGATCAAGTATGAAGATGTAGGACATACAAGGAACACCGAGAGCATACTCTTCCCTCATCATGATTTCCTCTGCCATTCCTCTCGCGAAAGCAAGTTCATTGACTCCTCCTAAACCTGAGCCTGAGCCAGACGTGATGATTGCACCTGAAGACCCTCCAGAACGAATCGTCGCTGGTGGTCCAGAGACTACCGTCGATGGGATTGGTTTGACCTTGTTGTGATTGTTGTTGAGGACAGCGAATGTGGTCCCTCCACCGACGATGAGGCCGGTCGCTAGGATTGCGGATTGAACGAGGATTGAGGGTGGCATTTGGGGGGGGGGGGGGGGGGGGGGGGGGGGGGGGGGGGGGGGCGGAGTCGAGAGCTGAGATGAGAGTGACGAGAGAACGGAGAGGAAAGGGCAAGAGTCGATGACCGGAAAGGTAGTTTGAAGCTGGAATGAACGTCGTTGATTTGAGCTAACTCCTTGGTCGATCTTTGGAGACGACAGGTTTGGATACGATCTCCGTTCTCTTGAGCCGCGCTTGAGCCATCAAGATCTGACAGGAGAGCGGGTCAAGGTTCTCGATGACCCGAGTTGACATGAATGTGTTGTCTCGAGTCGATCGAGACGGATTCTTCCACACACACTCTCTCTCTCTCTCTGGCGACAACGATGACAAGACAAACAACATGAATAGGTATGAAACGAAGACAGGATGGTAGGGTAAGGTCAATCAGATTCACGCTTTTGAGGACCGACTCAATCGTCATCGGCATACTCGTAGAGGCCTGACAGATCTTGACTTCTAGTTTTTGTGTTTGGCGCGTCTCATCACTTTGAGCGAAAAGGGGATGATGGAGAGAGGAGAAAGGAAAGAAAGGAGAGAGAGCTAGCTGGGATCGGTTAGTTGAGAGGAAAGGTTTCAGGGTAGACTGTTGATGGGGGTAGGAAGGATTAGTCAGTGTTGGTGTATCGTTGGAAGGAGTTGAGGGCAGACGTACTCAGCAGATGAGGATATGGGTGGGGGTCAGGGATAGAGGGGAGAGGGTAGAGGGTAGGGGGGAAGGGATGATGGGTTGGAGTCGAATGGAAAAAGATGATTGGGCTGATTTTTATTCGATCTCGGGATTGCACAGCCCTTGGGAGAGTGAGCTCCCTCCTCCAAGCTAACCTGACAGAATTCGGTTGCCTCTAAAACCACCAGCACCAGCACCAGCACCCCCACCCCTACACCCACCAATCACCCACACACCAACAACACAGTCATGGCCAACCCCCGTTAGTCCACACATCCCACAACACAAAAACCCATCCACATCTGATCCAATCCCTCCCACCCACAGGTCAACGTAACAAGTCTCGCTCAAAGACTCACTCAGCCGTAAGGACCACTCGAAAGACAAACGCCAAGAAGGTCGTCGTCCGTGGTCCACCTGCTCTCGTCGCCTCCTGGGACAAGAAGAAGACCGTCCTCCAAAAGTTGGTACATTCAATCCCTCACTTAACGCACCCTCTTGTCGACAAGCCGTCGTCTCTCCTGCCGCATGGCCCTCATCATCATCCCCACTCGCCTGTCTCGAGCGTTCCATAGAGTTATTCACCTCAAATCATCAACCAACGATTGACTGACGACGCTGTCCTCTTGGTTCCCATTTCTCAACCTTCTCCCGCCCCAACCCGGTAAATCCTCTTGAATTCTTCGTGACGAACAACTCCACCTTGTCGTTCTCCTTCCCCCCCCCCCTGCTTCTCTCTCCCTTCCTCCATCTTTTCCCCTTTTTTTTTTACTCCCCTTCAAACACCACAGCTACAAAGCTCTCGGTCTTCTTCCATCTTTAGCTCCTCACGCCGCTGGTGGACTCGAAAAGACGGTCATCCCAATCCAATACCAACCTTCCGTTTCACCTGAACCCGAACCTTCCACATCAACCGATCCAAACTACATCCCAAAAGGATATGGTCGAATCGTTCGAGATGAAGAGGGAAACGTCATTGACATCATCATGAGTACTGAAGTTGATGATCCGACGGCTGAGGAAGGAGAGGATGAGAGCGAGGGTGGAAAGAGGGATCTGAAGGGAAAAGGAAAGGAGAAGACTGAGTTTGTTAAGGGTAAGTCGTGTCAATGAACTTGGGGGGGGGGGGGGGGTTGATTGAGCTGAATCCTGGCATGTTGAAGGAGCGAGGGAAGGTTGATCGATAAGGAGAAGAAAGAACCATAAACTAATTCTCTTTCTCACATGCCTTTTCCTCTCCAAAAAAAAAATCAAAAAAAAAAATCCACCTTGCTCTTTTCAGAACTCGAGTCTTACGCAGCTACTTCTGGACCTCACACTGCACCTCCTCGAACTTGTACCCAAGCCGAACTTTCCTTCCTACTCTCTCTTCACGCCAAACATGGTCAAGATCTAACCAAAGCATCGAGAGATATTCGATTAAACCGACTTCAGAAAACTAAAGGTGAACTCGAGAGGAGTTTGAAGCGAGCTGGTGGTTGGGAAGGTGTTTTGGAATATGGAGCTGAAATCGCTGATGTTGAGAGAAAGTAGGAAGGACGAGGATGGAATGAATTAAATTTGGGTTAAAAAAAAAAACTTCATTTTTCTTTTTTTTACCTTGACATCTCTCTCTTCGCTTTATATCCACGACCCTTCTCATCTCCTTCCTTTCCTCCTTGTTAAGGATCGACCCTCCCTTGTTACTTTACGTCTTGTTTTTCTTTTGTTTTTGACTATCACATTTGTTCATCTTCTCTCTCTCTCTCTCTCACTCTCTTTCTCTGATTCAATTCAAACACTTACACTCAGCTGTCTGTCTATCTGATTCAATCCATGAGATCCTTTCCGGCTTCTATTCGATTTATACTTCGCGAAGCGGGAGAGATGAATAGGATAAACATTGGGGTTTAGTTTTAGTTTTGTCTTTTTCTTGATGAAGGAAAAAATGGATAGAAAGAAGAATAAAAGAAGAAGAAGAAGAAAAAGTGAAAAGCGGGCAGAGCATATTGTATGTATCTGTAAACGTAGTGGAGAGTAGTAAAGGGTGGACGAGGAAAGAGAGAGAGAGAGAGAGAGAAATAGACTTCAGAAGGAAAAAAGAAGAATAATCCTCAAGGGAGCAGAGAAAGATGAAAGGAAGCCTCTGTTTGTTTGTTTTTTTGCAGAAAGACGACCCTGATGAAGACCGAAGTAGTTGAGTGTGTGCGTGTGTGTGTGTATGTGTGTGTGTGTTTTTGAGTGAGAGGAGAGGACGAGTTTCTTATGAGAACAGCGTCTGAGATGAAGGTTAGGGAGAAAAGGAAAGAAAAGAAAACTTGAATCAGCTTTCAAACTTCTTCCCCCCCCCCCCCCTTCCAAGACATGAATGAATCCAGCGTTCTTTGAATCCCTTCCATCCTCACAAACCCGAACGATCCGCAGAGGGAGCACATCGGGACGAAATCAATAGGTGGAGGGAGAGAGGGACAAACCTTGAGTTCTTCCATCCTCCTCTCGTAAAGTTCCTTCTTGCTCATGGTCTGAGAAAGTGACAAATTGGCTAATTCGCTCTTTCGTTGTTGGACCTCTAGCATCTTGTCTTCCATCGTTCCTTGCACTGGTAGATGATGAAGAAAAAAGATGGTGGAGAGGTGTCAATTCTTATACACAGAGGGAGAAGGAATCGCAGAGCAGATGAAAGAGAGAAGGGGGGAAAGAAGCACGAACTGATGAATTTGATGGAAACGACAGGTCGAGTCTGACCGAGTCGATGCTATTTGGATTTTATATATATAGAAAAAATGAATCGAAATCAATCTCTGAAGAAAAGCGAGATATATGAAGCAGAGGTAAGGAAAAAAAAGAAGCTCTTACGATTCTATCGACAGCTTGATTCTCGACGGCTGGATTCCAATAAGGATCCATCATGTAACACCTATTGGCAGCTGTCAGATTCAAACCTACTCCACCTGCTCTCAAACTAACCAACAATACCTCGCACGCTGGATCCGATTTGAGTCTTTCCATCGCTTTCGTCCTCGCATCTCTAGGCATCGTTCCGTCCAATCGATCGTAGGTGATTGAGGAGAGGAGTAAGGCGGATTCGATTCGATCTAACATGGACGTCCATTGGGAGAAGACGATCGTTTTGGTTGGTCGAGAAGGATCGATGGATGAAAACGTTGGATCATCATCGTTGTCGTTGATGGTGGTGGTATTGTCGTCGTTGTTGGAAGGGATTGAAGGAGGAGCTTGTTCGTTGGAGTTAAAAGGAGGCAGAGGAGGAACGACTTGAGATTCAGAAGTCGATGGATCATTGGATGGGTTAGATGACAAGCCATGATCGGCAGGAACGACATGAGTTGAACTTGGGAAAGTCGTCAATCCATCATCCGTCTCGCCCGCCAAGGAACCCTCTACCCCATCCATAGCTGAACTTTGGACTGGAGGGACCTCGGAATTCCCGTCAGCATCGTCTCTTTCCCCTCCGACGAACGTGGCAGTGGGAGGAACTTGTCCGATCGTCGCGACTTGACCACCGTAGTTCTTCGACCACGGATTCCCATAGGAGTACTGCATCAGGTCCGCCATGAGGTAACTGATCTTTGTACTCATCACAACCTCACCACCGTCTTCCACAAGTCTTCTCTTCTTCTCCGCTCTAGCTCTCTTGGCAGCAGCCGAAGTTGTCGCCGAACTCGAAGAAGAACCCGTGGGGGTTGAAGCTCCAGACGAGGACGTGTTGGTGTTCCTTGGGGTGAGGAAATCGGAAGAAGTAAGAGCTGGCGCGTTGGAAGGTGGAATGATTTCGATGCAATCGGATGAGAGTCGAAGAGCTGATGAACAGGATGCACATGATCGACCAACTCCAGCAAGGGATTTGGGCCAACCGGCATAGATGGAGGATTTGAAGCAAGCCAAGCCTGAGAGTGTAAGGCAGAGAGAGAGAGTGGAAGGAAGTGATTCCAACGTCAGTACCGGTCGCTCGAGATTTGAAAGGAATGAACATCCCCACTCGGCAAATTCATCATTTCGAAGGGGGGG
>BCKM01000018.1:0-160181 GCA_039545415.1 Udeniomyces megalosporus | reverse complement strand
TCCTGTCGTCTTCTGATGCCCCCCATCGAGTAGGATGGATCGGCCTCCACCCGTCTCTCCCCACCCGTGCTCTGCTGACATCCCTGCCATCATCACCCCACGCCCTGTGCCAGTCGTCCATCCAGATCCTCGCTACTGCTCCTCAGCACGCATGCGACCATCTGTTCGCACCAAACGCGAACCCCTTCCCCCACTTCACCTCTCCCCTCCTCGACTCCTGCTCTACGTTCGCCTCCACGCCCGACTCGAGTCTCTCGCCAGTCTCCAGTCTGTCTTCGGTCGAGTCTGCAACCAGTATGTCTTCCCGTTCCTTACCTCTCCTTCTCTTTGGTCATCACGTCCCAGGAGTGCTTGCGTCCTCGTCGCTCGTATCTGACGCGTCGTCTCCGCTTCTTCTCGTTCGACCTTCTGTCCGCCCATCCACGTTCTTGCGCTACAGCTTCTAGCCCTCCTGGCGTCCACTTTGTCGAGCTCGCTACCACCTCTCGAGATGCGCCTCGCTCGTTCTCCTCTCGACCTCGCACGCCTCAACCCGGGCAGCTCCTTCCCAAGACCAAGAGGGGCAACAAGCCTCGCTGGGTGAAGAGACTCTTCGCCTTCCGCTCTTCTTCTCTTGAACCCGTACGTCTATGTCCTCTTCATTTCTGTCACTAGTCTCGGATGCTCAGTTCACGCACTCATACTCGTACCCATACTCATACCCATACTCATACCCATACTCATACCCATACTCATACCTGCTCTGCTGCCCGCAACCTCGTCTAGTCCAAGCAAGATCGCGAGCCTTCTCTCGTCTTTGAGCACGAAGACGTCAAGACCTGGCCTCTACCCACTACTTCATCCGACGTCAGCCTCAGATCTGAGCTTGAGCTCGCCAGCAACTTCAATCTCGAGTCAGACGCCGAGCCGACCTTTGTTTTCACCGTTCCAGCTGGCGTCATCGCTGCCGCTCTCGCTGCTCCTCAGCCTTCGACGTCGACGAGGATCCGCAAGCCCGGCATGTTCTCTCTCGAGTCCGCTTATCGGTACGACGACGACGACGAAAAGGACGGCGAAGATGACGAATGCGTCTTCCACCGCCCCTCTTCCACTCGCCTTCCTACCGAGGACGAAGCGCGAGCCCGGATCCTCTGGAACGAACGTCAAGCACTCAACGTCCAGTACGAGGCATGGGGCGTCGCCTGCTTTGGTCGGGAGAAGTGGGAGGTGATGGAGAGAGTTCGTCGACTGAGGGAGATGTTCGAGCGGTCGAAGGCGGAGTACGCTGAGGATGAGGATGAGGATGAGGATGAGGATGAGGATGAGGATGAGGATGAGGACCGGTACGAGGGAGGACGGACTGTCGAGGTCGATGGGGTCGAGTTCGAGCTGGTGTGTTGATTGGTGGATGACCAACACCCTGCCCGGACTGATGAGGATGATCGCTGGTCGACATCCCCCGTCAAGTCCTGGTCAAGTTTGCCCTTCTTCTCCTGCTTTACTTCGATTTCGACTGCTCCTCTGCAGCTTTTTCTGTTTGGACATCGTGACATCCTAATTCTACACTAGTCGACATTCTTGATGCTTACTTTCTCCCTCATACAAAATCATGTCCTGCTCTTGTCTGCCTTACTTTCTATACTTTCTTTCTTCTGATGTAATGCACATTCTCCAATGATGGATACACCATGTGAGACCATATCATTTACTTTAACGGATGCTCTACTCGCAAGGGTCATAGTTTCAATCCAGAAGCCGGGGACCGGGTAAGTGACCCATCTCGATCTACTTGAATTCAAGTTCAACTGATCACAGTGACGTTTTATGTGTGAGAGAGAGAGAAAAGGGGGAAACATAAGTACCGAAAAAAAAGAAGAAAAAAAAAAGAGGAACGTCTTCGCTCAATCTGTTGTTCTTTATTTCGCGATTGAAAAGCCGCAAATAATCATTGAACTAACGCTTCTCAACATGAAGATCGTGGGCAACAGAGAGAAGAAGAAGAAGAAACAGAAAAAAAATGGATGAAGAAATACAACTGGGGGGATGAAGAAGAAGCATAGAAAGAGGGTTGAGAACTGGGCTATGAAGATGAGTTGGACCTCACCGGTCAAGGATGGATGGACCGCAAAGGAAAAGAAAGAGAAAAGAGAGGAGGATGGGAAGGGGGTGGGGGGGGGGACCTTCCCAGTTCTTCCCAGTCCTTCCCAATCGCTACGGGAGGAGCAGACATCGTGATGAGAATTGTCCATTAAAGATGAGAAAGTGGATGTGTGGAGACGCCAAAACAGAGTCGCCGAGGAAGGAAAAGGAGAGGAAGAATGATAAGAAGAATCTAAGATGATCTCTTCTTTATGGCGAATCGGTTACGTCCAATGACTCTCAGCTCCGAGCTGGAGGAGGATGATGTTTCGTGATGATTGCTTGATCCGATTGATGTCGATGATGTCGATGATGATGATGATGATGATGAGTTGATGCCTCTTGAGTCAAACATAGGACGTCGGAACTGTACAGGTTTCGTTTGTTCATGATGGAGGAAGAAGAAGAAGAAAAAAAGGGTGCGTAAGAAAGAAAAAGCAAAGAAATATATGATGATGAACATATCTGGTTGTGAGGTCTCTGGTCGCTTCGGGATAAGAGAAGATCGAGATGACACGTACGAAGAATGATTCAAGATCTTTGAGGAACCCTGCCTGGGAGGAGGTTGAGATTGAGATGCACGTCATGCTTGGTTGTTGTCTCTGATTCTTGGTTGAAACTCAGGAAAGAGGGATGCTCTTGAGAGGAGGGGAGGAGGAGAGTGAATCTTGGGTGGGTGAGAGAGAGAGCGAGAAGGTGAAGCGGAATGAATTCCAGGAGAGGTGAGAAGAAAACAGAAAGGGTCCTCGTCAGAATCGTCCAAAATCGTCTCATTTTCCCGGTCTTCCCCGGAAAGAGAGAGAGAGATCCCTCCCGCATCTTCTGTTCTCTTCCCCTTTCGTCATTTTCCGGTCTAAACCGAGGGTCTTGAATCTTCTATCCTCTTCTCTTCTCTTCTTACTTCTCCCCTCCCTTATCTCCTGCCGGTTGACTCATCCTTCCCCGTTCTGAGCATCATAGATTCCAGCTTGCAGCAAACAACATGGGAAAAGGAGGGTACATGAAATCATCCATCTAGCTAGTATTTCTCGGCCATGACTATGAGGAAAATAAAAAATAAAAAAAGACAAAATTGTATAAGCGAAATGATCGACTGATTTGAGCCACCTCGAAGCTCTTGAACCCCAGGGCAAACAAAAGAACGTTTCAGCCAAACTCACTTAGCGTCACGAGTGACGTCCAACCGGTGAACGGATGACTTCGTTTTCCTTCACCCGTAGCGGGATCGTATTGTTCCCAGACGAATCCGGTACGTTGATACTCCTATATGGATGTTGGCGAGTTCATGTGGGTTCAAGAAAGTAAAGAGAGAGAGAAAAAAAAAAAACAGGAGAGAACGTCAGATCAGCAAAAGACTGCGATAGAGCGGGACCGAGTCAGTCTGTTCAAGAGATCGTTGGACGAACGTTGAAGATGTTGGTTATGATGTTGTTCCTCAGTTCATCGTAGATTTCCCTAGCCTGAGCTTGATGAGGACCAGGTGCGTTTATATAAGACTAGAGAGAGAGAAGAAACACGTTGAGATCATATTCGTAAGTAGGACCGACGAGAATCATCGTCCGTTCATGATGATTATCGTCATCATTAAATCCAACCCTTTTCTCTCGAGAAAAAGAGAAAGACAGAAAAGGTAACTAACCTTGTACAGGGAACTCAAAGCCAAATAATTGAAAGGCATCCAAATCGGACCTCTCCAATAATCTTCACCCTTTCCGTAAAGTGGATGGTCCTTTGAGAGTGATCTAATGCCGTACGGTGACCAGAGTTTATCGGATGATCTCATGAGGGTGAGAAGATGACCGAGGTTAGGCGAGTCAGGTGGGAGAAGTCCAAGGAAGAAGGGGAAGAGAGAAATGTAGCCTGCGTGACATGATGGAATTGTCTCGTCTGATTTTGAGAGGGAAGATGTAGATTTTTTTTTGAAGTTGATTGGTGACGACAAACAAATGGGAATGAGCTCCATGTACCCTCTTTAATGGAATGCAGACGAGAACGTAGAGAGGACGTGAAAAATAGGACAAACCATCATCGTCAACGGTCAGATCGCAGTACATCTGATCATCTTCGCTCCAGTGGAGAGCTGATGGTAGAAAGAGAGCGGTCATCGTCCAAAGCGTTCAATCAGCGTGAGGAAACACAAAGCACCAAACGGATTTCACTCTGTAATTTGTTTCAGAGAGGAAGTCGAATAAAACAAAGATAGAAAATGACACAGACGCACCATCCAGGTTGTCTAGGATATTCTTCTCATTTCTCTTGTACTCCTCGAGATCCTTTTCTTCACCCAAGAACTCTGCGATCTCACCCATCGTCCTCGCAAAGAATCCCATCCAACTATGAAGATCGACGTGCAGCTCTCCTTCACTCGGCGGTACAGCTCGAGGATAGTCATCCAAACCTGACGTCAGGACATGATGTTCCGTCCTACCTCTCCATCGGTAAGCCTCTTGCCTCGATGGAGGTGATCGATCGTATGATTTCAACAGATGTTTTGCCGTTTGAGTTCTACGGAACCAGAGGTAGTGTCGACGAAGAGAGGGGTAAATGGATCGGAGGTAACCGAGAGCGAGTGAGGGAGAATCGAGGTATCGATTGGAGGAAGGAGAATCAGTCGTAGGTGGCATGAAGGGAGGTGAGATGCCGAGTTGAGCGGAGAGCTCGAGTTCAGCTTGACGATTTTTGAGTCGAGTAATGAGGGAGGTTACAGCCATGATGAGGGTTGGAGGGTTGGCGTAGGTAGGATATTGAACACGGAATTCGGCGGGAACCTGTCTCGGAGACGAACAGATGGATCAAGTGTCAACGGAGTTGTACGAGCTACGATCACGTCGAACGGAGAGAGCGAGAGATGCACCTTGCTGCGAGCCTCTTCGCCGAGGATCTGCTCTCGTCCAACCCAGCCATCTTCGTCGATCAAGTCTATCCAGGACTTAAGGATCTCCAAGCTTTGGGGAAAGCACAAACATAGATTCGTCAGCAGCTCTTCGATTCGATACCATAGCAGACCGATTCACCTTAGATCGTTGTCCATCTCTCCCACGATCTGCAAATGAAATCCTTCATCCCAGTAAAACCCTCTAGGGAAGAAACTCCTACTCGGGGTCGCCGTCAACAATTCCATCTCATCCGTTTCCTGAACACCTGCTTCCTCTCCCTCCTCCAGCTCAGGTTCGTCATCATACTCGTGAGAGAATCCACGATCGATGAGGGAACGACCGTGGAAGTAGCCGATTCCACCGAGGAGGTTGGACGTAACTTCTTGGGCGAAGGAGAGGTGAGCGGGCGAAGCGTAGGGCGATGTGGATGGAAGAGGAATAGAAGAGGCAAAGTGAGATTGGTAGGCAGAGGATAGGCGCTCGAGAGCATCGGTAATGACAGGAACTGATTTGCATGGCGTCGAAACCAAAAGATAGTTCAGTTTACACGAACTTCGTGCGGCCTCAAAAGAAAAGTGGTAGATGACTGACCTTTTCCGTTTTGTCTATCGATGACTTGATCCCCCTCAAATCTACCAACCTCGAACCTAACATCCCATCCACCTTTACCTTCTGAACTCTTCTGAAACGCCCAGAAATTGCTCTCGAACCCTTGTCGAGCGTTGCCCAAGTTGGAACCAAAGACAAAGGCCTGATCTGGGAGGTCCTCGGCTTTGGGTGGCTGAGAAGTCGCGTGAGTCTTGATGATGGACTGGGCGGATTGTGAAAGAAGCGAGGCGATGATGTCTGGAACAGATCGTGGAACATGGCAAGAACCAGAGCCATCAGTTCATATTCAACAAGGACCGGTCAGTCCCGGATGTCACACCTTTGGCTTTCCATGTATCGTGAGCAGCGACCTTGACGCCTGCCCACGATGTTCGACCGAGTTGTTTCTCAAACAGATGTGACTTAGGGCCAGTCGTGATAGGTACCGCGTCCTCATCTACAGTGCAGAACAGAAGTCAGAGCTGATGCTTCTGGGCCTATGTGAGTGTGTGATGAAGGCGGGCATGAGAAACGTACGATCGGTCAAGATGATTCGAAAGTGGCCGATGTCGGGGGTGTTACCGAGGAGGACAATGGGTGATTGTAGTCCCTGAGGAGTCATCGATTCAGAGGGTCAGACAGGTTACGGGTACATTTACGGATCGGTCGACGGACTCACATGCTCCTGGTCTTCCTGGTCAACGAGTGTCAAGCTACCTTGTCCCTCGAGAGCGATATACCACAACCCGCTCGCTCTCGCCCCTCTGCCCATACCTGCTCCTCCCAGATACTTTCCATCGATCTCTACCCTCGCACCCCACTCTTTCCCTTCGCCGCCGAGATTGACGAAAGAAGTAACCAGGTCGAGCCCGTTTCTTGAGTCAGTGAGTTTTTGGGTCGAACCGACACGAGGAAGGAAGGTGGTGTAGGTGTAAGACTGTAGACCATTCTCATGGGGAGGAGAATGAGAAGATTCGTGATGAATGCCTGGCGTACGAACGCAAGAAAAACCAAGAGACAGAAAAATAAGCGACCGCTGCGGATCAAAAAGAAAACCGTGTCTTGATGATCGTATGGGAAAGAGAATGTACAAACGCTGTAGACCGGCCCAGTCCTCGAGACCGAACCACATTAGACCATTGACGAGAGACTTTGGGAGCTGAGGTCGGACAGCAAAGTAGAGTTGAGGTGCGTAATTTCCCCAAAGTAGCAAGGGGTCTTTTTCCTGTCGGAGACGGAAATGGAAGGGCCAGATGAGTCATGTCGATACTAACTGCCTCTGGTGCGTCTGTTCTACATATATGAAGGAGTAGGATGAAAGAGAGAAGAGGTGTGAGTGAGAAGAGGATCGAGCAGACTCACGAACGAGATGGTGTCGTTTAATCCATCCTGAGCAGACGCTCGCGGTAAGAGAGACGACAGTGCAGAAAGCACCGCAAAGGTAGGTATCTTCATGAAGCCGAAGCTCTGACAGCGTCGAGGATCGGTATGGATCTGATGTCAGGGACGTTGGATCTAAGACGTGGACGATTCGAATCTCCCCCCAGGGCTTGCCAGTTACGTCACCCACTCCCCTCCTTCCTTTTATCTTACTATGGGTCCCTTTTCAGAATGGCCCAAGATTACCTCAACCCTCGTTCGTGCGTATCCAAATCCAAAGAATAGTCAAGAATGCCGGACGATGAACCCATGTCCAACCATGTCACCCCTCACAATAAGGCTCAGGGCGAGTTCCTCCACCCACCATCCACCATCTCCATTTCGACACCCCATTCATCCTTCATCCCATGGCCACTACTTCAGATCAGGTAATTCCTCCGCCCGTCTCGAACCGAACCAGAACCCTCTCTCACATCTCCTTGACATCGAATACATTAGATCTCAGCCTTGTCAGGAACCTCAGTGTACATCTCTGCCCTTCAGTCCTCTTGCTCCCAAACTAGTCTGATGCTCATCAACCCAATCTCTTCTCCTCAAAACGTAGCGTTGTCCATCCTCTAGTCCTCCTAAGCGTCGTCGATCACGCATCAAGATCACCGACAAGCTCAAAGAAGCGGGTCCTTGGTGTGCTGCTGGGACAGAATGACGGAAATACAGTCAATGTTGCCAATTCGTTTGCTGTGAGTTACACGTTCTTTCTCCAGAAGTCTGATAGATTCCAAGGCTAGGGTGTACGAGGGGAAGTCGTGGGTTGGGTCGGATCGGTGACGAGGGAGATTCGCAAGGTCCAACGAGTCGTGGAAGTGTCGAATCGGGATGATGACGCGAGCACGCTTCAGGGTCAGCCACTTGGCTCTAGAGCTTGTAAGGCCAGCTGGCTGTCTCACGTAGACCACGAGACTTGATGGTGTCGTATGGGTATAATCTACGACGCGAAGCTGGTCTCAAGCAGGGCAGCACACAATCAAAGAGGGGAGGACGAGATGATGGTACCAGCTCCTACCTTGCTGCAATCTACCTACGTAACAGTCTGGCTGAGTGTCATATCGGACGATACTCTACTCAACCCACAGAGGTATGGGGCACTTTGGGAGGATTGGGATCGTCTGTATCGCGAACCTGTCAAATACAATAACCCTCCCACCCTACGACGAGAGTGAGCTGATCTGTTCTACTACCCCTCGCTCGATAGGTTCCATTCGAGGAGGATGAAAAAGACCCAAAGACCTGGTTCCTGGATCTCGATTATGTAGAGGGCATGTGGGAGATGTTCCGCAAAGTAAATGGTATGTTGCTCATCTTCATTTAACACCTGACGACTTTGAGTAGCACGCATGTAGCTAGATGCTAGAATACCTCAAACTGACACAGATAGAACCTTGATTGGGATGAATAGCTCGCGAGAAGCCGATAGGATTCTACCACACAGGACCAACTCTGCGTTCGTCGGACCTCGAGATTTCGGAACTTTTCAAGAGATTCGTCCCTAAGCCTGTCAGTATGATTCCAGCATCTGCCATCACCTTGATCCCTGCATACGAATGAGCTAATCAGTGAGTTTTCTGTTT
The DNA here is from genome assembly GCA_039545415.1 of Udeniomyces megalosporus. NCBI lineage: Eukaryota > Fungi > Basidiomycota > Tremellomycetes > Cystofilobasidiales > Mrakiaceae > Udeniomyces > Udeniomyces megalosporus. The sequence goes on along the minus strand of BCKM01000018.1, from coordinate 151,591 downwards.
GAATCATTCACGAAACGATTTGACTTCTCAGGTCATGGTCATCGTTGACGTCCGACCTACCGGTGGTCGAGGTGATACTGGAATACCGACCGATGCTTACTTTGCTGTTGAAGAGATTAAAGACGTGAGTTGAGTTGATCTCATTCTACTTAAAGAAGACAAAAATCTTCCTTCGATTCGCTAAACAGAACCTTACGGATCAATTCCTAAAGGATGGAACCGCTACTCAAAAGACTTTCATGCACGTCCCATCAACCATCCAAGCCGAAGAGGCTGAAGAGATTGGTGTCGAACACCTTCTTCGAGACATCTCCTCCTTTTCATCCACATCGTCTCTCTCATCTCGAGTCCAAGCTCAACTGTCCGCCCTCAAGGGTCTTCACTCTCGACTCATCGATATTCGTGATTACCTCGCAAAGGTCCTCAGTGGAGAGATGGAAGTCAATCACCAGATCTTTTACAACCTGCAAGACGTCTTCAACTTGTTACCGGCGAGCTTGATGGGAGAAGGAGGAGCGGGTGCAATGGAAGGTGGTGGAACGGATGTCGAAAAGGGGTTCAGAGTAGCGACAAACGATCAGATGCTCGTCGTTTATCTCAGCACTTTGATCCGAGCCGTCATTGCTCTCCACAACCTGTACGTTTCTTTCTTTCGAATCAAATCTAAGAGTCCCTCATCATCGCAGTCGAAAGCGTTCTCGAAAAAAAAAAAAAAAAAAAAAAAAAAAAAAAAAAAAAACACTGAACACAAATCCTTCTCGCTTCTGCTGACGGTTCTCTTTGTTCTCCTTCTGTTCCTTTTCTTTGATTCTTTCTTTTCAGCGTCGACAATAAACTCCTCAATTCGTGAGTTCCCCTTTCCCTCCCCCGGGGGTTCAAATCATACCATCGTCCTGTATCGCCTTTGCTACCTTGACCAACTACTTACACATCATCATCTAATCTTTTCCTTCATCCTTCCTTTTTTTTCCCCCTTCAATCAAATCACGACCGATGGAACAAACGAAAAGTCGATCTGAAAATGACTCGACAGAGGATTCACCACTTGCATCATCATCATCATCATCTTCGAAAGATGGGAAGGATGCTGGCGTCACTACTACCGGTGGAGCGACATCATCAGGCGCCAAGGATGGAAAGAAGGAGGAGAAGAAGTGAGATTGATGAGAGAAAGAAAGATGGGGAGGAAGAAGAGAGAGAGAGAGAGAGAGAGAACGTATGTGTTTGTATGTGAGAGGGGGATAGAGGGGGATAGAGGGGGATAGAGGGAGATAGAGGGAGAAAGTCGAGCTTCAGGTGTTGGGTGGCATTCGATTGATCGATTCGATGAACCCGACTTTAAACCTATCCACCTTCCTCTTCTCATGTCGATCAAAAGACCAAGTTTCTCATCTTGATCGAAAACACCACAATCCCCTCTTAACTTCCCAAGCCAACGGACGAATAACGTCAAATATGATTCCCAACCTCAGAAAATCTTGAGGGAAATCAGGGATCATTCGAGTTGATCCAGGTTGAGGTGGAGTTGTTGATAGTGGAGGGGTTTAGGGTTAATCTAGGTTGACGACTGATCAGTAAGATTATTCGACTTTGAAGTGTTGGTTTTAAATTTGGTAAAGGTGGATTATCGATGATTGATGTTGAATCATCGAGGTAATTAGATTGATTGGTGTCGTTGATCCCAAAAAGTTATCGTCGTCCTTGAAAATTGCAATGATGAACCAGAAGAAGTAGAAGCAGAAGCAGAAGAAGAAGCAGAAGAAGATGATCTCCAAGGTGTATCATGAACATGCATAGGGATCATCGAAACTTTGATTCGTCTATCATCAATGGTAGTCAAGCCAGTCAACTTGAATCGGATCGGACTGTATGGGATGAGTTGGAGGTAGTGAAGGGAAGGGGAAGATGATGATTTTAGTGTACTTGAGGGAGAGATAACGTCGGATGTAAGAAAGATGAGGTTGTAGGACCTGGAAAGAGAGGGTATGCATTTGTATATATATATGGTATCCTATACATGAATTTAGTTTGATTCTTTCGGATCTTCTGGATGTACTGATTTCGGTCCGGTGAAAGGAAAAGGAAAGCAAGAAAGAAGACGACAAAAAGGCGAATTTACTGTTCCAAACACTCCTTTAGCATGGTGATCGTTCATGATGATGATCTCTTCATATAGGGCAGGACCAGCGACTGTGAGTGTTGAGGACGAGACTTGGGACCAGGCTGAGAAGAGATTTAGGTCGGATGAGTGCTCGATGATGAGAGATGTGACCTCGGGTGGAATCCAAGTTTGAATGACGGTAAGCATCTGCCTGGCAGGTGAATGGGGAAGGAAATCTGAGGGGGCTGGGATGGGGTTGTTGTGAGTAGTAGTGATAGTGATAGTGGTGGCTGCGGAGATGTTGAGTGGGTTTGAATTTTGAGGGTTGAGTTGATTGATAGCGTTGGTGAGGATTGATTGAATGGATCGATAGAGGTAACTGATGAGGACCAGGATGGACAGACTGGAATGAGAGGAGGGATCGATGGCGGATGATGGTCGAAACAAACGGCTTTCCCCAGGTGCTCGACTCATTTAACAACGATCACCAGCAATCACCGTTCAACAACAAGAAACAATCATCCACTATCAATCAACACTATATATACCCACCCACACACTATCCCCACCAGTCGTGTACACCCACGATATCCAACCCTGAGACCCACACCGATCCACCCAGACATCATCGAGGCAGGCTGATGGCTCCCTCTCTTTGACGCGAGGGTGAGATCCTGTACCATACCGGTACGACGTACGTCTCGTACATGACCGACAGAATTGAAGGTCTAGTGATAAGTGTCTTGTTCTGGCCAACATGTACCGTCGAGTCAAGGACAAAACGCGATAAGTCATTCGTGAAAACGATGACACCCAGGAAATGGTTAGTTGAGATCAATCGAAGGAATTCCTCTCGGAGACTTACCTCATCCTCACCCACATCTCCAGGAGAGCTCAAAGCGAGTCTCTGCATGCTCAATGGGATCAAAACGCCTACGACCGAGAGAACGATCGTACGACCCCAAACGAGGGTTCGAACCCAACCATCCCAAAAGATACCCTTCTTGGTGTGATGGATACCTATGTCGAGTGGGGTATGGGTTGAGCTGAAGATTGGATAGATGATGTTACGGAACGAGTAGAGGAGGAAGGCGTAGAGGAGTAAGAGGGTGAGGTGACGCTTGAATCGAAGGAGGAGAGAGAGAGGTCGTCGGACGGTCAAGGTGAGAAGGGAGAGGAGTACGGTGTAGATCTTGTGGGGGAAACGAATGATTAACCAGCGTTTGGAAGGGGGAAGGGGAGGGCAGGGCTACTTTGAGTCTCAAGAATGGAACGACGGGTTCATTTTGAACCAAATCAAAAAAGGAAAAGAGAGGGTTTCTCTCCTATACTGACGAAAAAAACAGCCTGAGCGATCTCGATCCATTCTTCCCTTCCAAATTCTTCCCTCACACCTCCACCCTTCCCACCATGCTTCTTACCCTTCCTTCCTTTCTTCCACCTCAACATCCACACTAACCTGTCCTCAACTTTCCTTCCATTCCCACCACCCGTCTTTGGTTCTGATCCTGATTCGTCCACCACCACAGCCGCTATCGTCATCCCAACCAACCCAACGCATCCCACAAACCTGAGACAGTTGAGGAAAAAGATCCTCGATCCACCGAGTGAGGTGATATGAGATCGAAGATCACCCGTCAATCCTTGGAAATCTGGGTTGGCTAGTCGGGGAGGCGCCACGGGGGGTTCGACCAAGATTGGACTAGGTTCAGTTGGATCTTGGTCGACTTCTTCATCTTGATCCTCAATTTGATTTCCATCCCTAGATCGAAGAGAGATGAAAGATGTTCGGAATCGAGTGTAAAGAGATTGGAGAGCGGCTAGGACGGGAGGAAGGAGAAGGATGATGAGGGAAAGGATGGATAGATAGAGGAGGGTAGTCCGGGGGTCAAGGTAGACTGGAAGGTGATGATGTCTGTATAACTCAGCATGTCATCAGGGAACATTAGATCATACGGACATGTACAAACGACCACAGATACAAGGTCAGATCGAGAAGAAAGGGGTAGAGGAAGGCTGAGGGAAACGTGCTGCCTAGCAGGGCTCCATCCTAAGCGATTGACACTCAGCAGGCGAGGATACCACTCACCTGGATGGAACAGTAGAAGATTCGAGCAGCGCTGCTTTGGTCATGTCGCTGTCGGGACTCGTAAAAGATTAGGGAGAAAGATGGATGCAGGGAAGGGGGGGGGGGGGGGGGGGGGGGGGGGGGGGGGGGGGGGGGGGGGGGGGGGGGAGGAAGACTGGTCTCGCGACCGGAATGAGATTTCGTGTAGTGATGACGTTGAAGCCCTCATTTTCGTTTTCGTTTCGTTTTCGTCTCAGATTCAATTGGTAGGACCCTGGGCTATCCGACGGAGCTTGGTATGAGCCGTAATCAGCTGATATGTGCAGGACGTAAAACGGAAGAACGGAGTGGGCATAGTGGAGGGAAGATACCTCCTGTCCTAGAGAGGGAGGCATCTGAATATGGACCACTTATCTGGTGAAGATGACAGATGTAAGTCTCTCTGCTACTTGACGACAGATGATCTGTCTAAGCTGACTATGATATACTCGCCTCGTTCGGATCGACTCAGATTCAAGATCCGAATCTCGCATGCGCCCAAACTGTCCAGGATCTACTTTTTGCTCCAAAGTTGAGGTCTCTACTTGACTGCCCAGAGGAAGTCACCCGATCAATCGCAACAGAAGCCGCAGAAAAGGTCAACTGGTGGAATGCCTCCCTTGCTGCCCTGTGCTCCACGTCTTTCCTGCACTACAATATCGTCTGCCCTATCTTTTACATGGAATTCTTTCTCACGGACCCGAAACATCTGTGCCCGTTTCTCTTCAAATTACGCTTCCTAGTATCTTGTGTATCTCGAGATGGCGTATCCTAACTAATGCGCTGCGACGTTCTAGGACCCTCTCCTTGGTTTTGTGCACTCCGCTTCTCGCTCACCCTCGATAGAAGTCAATCTCTTCACGTCTATCAGCCGGCAGGACTACCGACCATCGAGCGCCGTTATCTTCCTCTCAACAACGCTCGCCGATTGAATTGTTATTTCGTCGAGGGGCCAGCCACGAGTTCTGACACAACTCCAAACATATACGATTTCAGAAGAAACCTAGGAGGCCATGGCGGCGGCCTGGTTCTCGATCTTTCTCGACTACTGTACTCTTGTGCTCAGGGCGAAAGACCCAAGGTAACGGTCGCCCACGTCCATAAACTCTGCTAGCCTCTCGCCAGCTAGACAATCACTCGCGGTTGTGTTCCATCCTCTTCTTGAAGACCCTTTATTATCCTCAATCGACGACGTCAGGTCGGAAGAGTTCTCTATCTGGCTCGTTGGCGTTCTGATATATGACTGGATGAAATTGACACTCGAAATGAGCAAGAAGAAATCCGGACAGTTCGGGGAGAGATCGGCAGAGAACCCTTCCCAACTCAAATCGAAATTCACATCCATCACCTCATTTCGTCCCTCCCCACTTCTCTCCTCTTTTAATCTAGGTCCGTTGAGCACTGGCTCTTCTCGAGCTCTTCATCTCTCTACCTGTTCCTCTGCCTCTGTTTCTCCATGTCTTGTCTTGCTCGAGTCCTCTTCTCTCGTTCGAACGTCCCTTTACGATGATCCAAGGGTACGCCTCTACTCTACCCTCTTCTTCTCTTAACAAAGAAGAGAGGCGACGAACAAAATCGTTGTGCAACACGGGTGCCAAATCACGAGTCCCCCTCCCCTTACCTCAATCGGGGAGGATGATCTCGATGGCTGAGATCATACCGTCTTAAGCGGATCAGGATAATGCCTGCGTCGCTAGTTTGCCCAAGAATCGTCCCTCTTTCTTCGACTTGTCTCGGGCTGGCTGACGTGTTACATGTATGGGTGGGTGTGAATTTGTAGACCTCATATATCACGATGAGTCAGATTGATTGGAGATCCATGTAAGTTGGACGTCTCTTTCTTTGGGGAAAAGGTTCAGGAGGAGGCATTCCGAATCCTTTCCCTTTCCTGTTCTTGTCCGCCCAATCATCCGGCTCACAGCTGTCCTTTTCCTGTGCGACCACAGTCCAAACGCATCGGACAACACACCATGGTACAAGAATAAAGGTGCCCTCAAACTCAACTTGTGAGTTCAGCATTTATCGGCCTACCTGCTTTCCCTTGGGGTCGGGACGAGCCTCCCTAATCGTCAGCCTATCGCCTGCTGACGTCTCATCTTTTCGGCACTTTGTCTATCAGCTTCCTCTCGATTCTGTTCGTCGGAATGGTCCTGAATGGATTCGATGGCACACTGATTGGTGGTCTTCAGGTAGGTGACTCAACCTTTCTTGAAGGGGCGCCTCCTTGCCGTTGACTTACGCGCGCATTTCCTTTTTCCTCGCCTCTTCCCTGACTAGGCCATTGACGTCTGGTACGAAGACTTGGGCAACCCAGGACTCTCGAGTGTTGGGCTTCTCAACGCTTCCGGGTTCATATCTGGTCTTATCGTGGGGCCCATCATTGCCTGGATCGACGAGAAGTTTGGCAGGAGGTGGGGTATTCGATGTACGTGCTCTCCACTCCTTTGTGTCGCTGATTCCGTCACATGCTAACTACCGACGATACCTTCTCCTTGTCTCGCACCGCAGTCTACGGCTATACCATGGTCATCGGTAGCGTTGTCGGTTGTATTGCCGGCATCCCCGGAGTCAATGGTTACGGCTGCTTCTTAGCCTCCCGATTCATTATTGGACTTGGTTTGTCCTAACTCATCTGCTTGTAGTCGAGCGTACCTCTAGGCAGTTGTGATCCTCGACTGACCTCCCTTTCGCTCCGCTGTTCCAGGTCTCGCTTCGTTCCTGATGACCTCTCTCATTGTGGTTCAAGAGATTACTCACCCTCGATCCCGAGTCGCCATCGCTGCTAGTTGGGTGAGTCGATCGTCTCGATCATTACCGTTGCCATGATGCTCTTTGAGTTGACACGAATATACGCCGCGCCGCCTCATCGTTTGATACAGAACTCGTACTATATCATTGGCTCGGTAGCCGCGTCCTGGACCGTTTTTGGAACGAGTTATCTCACGACGTCCTGGGCCTGGCGAGCACCTTATCTCGTCCAAGTCCCCCTCGCGATCTACGTACGTATCTTGCTTGCTGCATTAACATATCTTTCCATCATCATCATCACTTACCACGATCATCTCTTCGTCTCTTGTAGTTGCTCGTGGGCGTTCAGTTCGTGCCAGAGACCCCACGTTGGCTCTTCGACAATGGACGCGAGACGGAAGCCCTCCAGTTCTTCATCGACTACCACGGCAACGGGGATCCGAACGACGAGCTCGTCTTGTTCGAGTTCGAAGAGATGAAGGAGGCTATCAAGTTGGAGAAACTACAGAAAGCGGACAAGTGGAGGACGATCGTTAGATCAAAGGAAAGTCGACATCGGATCGGTCTCGCGGCGCTGATGGCGTTCATGACTGGACTGTCTGGCTGTGAGTCTCCTTTCGTCTTGACAGGTTTAGAGCTCGACTACTCATACTCGTCCAGCGCTGATCGAAATCCCTCACCCTTGCTGCTCTCGTTGTCATAGCCTCTATTCTTTACTACTACTACGTCTTCATCCTCGAGCTTGTCGGAGTCACCGCCACCGCCACGCAAACGGGTATTGGCGCGGGATTGAGCATGTGGACTTGGGTCTGTCAGATCCTGGGAGTTCTCACAGTCAAAAGGATTGGCAAGCGAAAGATTCTGCTGGGCGTCTGGCCTATCTTGCTTGCTGGCTTGGTTGGTTTGTGCGTCACGAATGGTGTCTACACCAACTCGGGAGACACGAATCGAGCGGCTGCTGTTGTCAAGTAAGTACTAGAGTCGAATGACCTCACTAAGTTTTGCCTTTGCTGACCTGACCTCGTGTCTTCATGATCTCCTTCCTTTCAGCGTCGTCTTCATCTGGCTCTATCAAGGCTTCTTCAACTTTGCCTGTTCGTTCTTTACGACTCGAATCTGAGCCCTGTTTTTGCCCCTCGCAATCCTTCTTGGTATTCATCCACGCTCATCTATTCTCCTTTGATATCCCAACGTCTCTTTGTTACAGTGGTCGTGACCTACAGCTACCCGTCCGAAATCCTCACTTACAGTGTTCGATCGAAGGGGCTTCTCGTGTGGAACACCATCAGTCAGATCTCTAGCATTTACGCAACTTACGTCGACGCGGTTGCGTTGGAGAGAATTGGTATGCCTGAGGCCCTTTCTTGGTACAGCAAAATCATGGCACGACTTCAGTCAGCTAATCTTTCGCCCTTGTCCTTGCGTACAGGATACAAATACTACGCGGCTTACATGCCTCTTGTCATCATCCAGTTCTTCCTCGCTTATTTCTGTTAGTCTCTGTGTTTCTTTATATCATCCGGTCAACCCAGACGACATCCACTGAACCTCACTCTTCACTTCTCGTCGTCATGACCTTTTCGTGTTTGTATTTTGCCTTCTCCAGACATGGTAGACACCCACGGCTACACACTCGAAGAGATCTCGGAAGCGTTCGACGGACCGGATGGAGGGATCTCTAGGCTCGATAGGCTGATGGAGAGAAATGGCGTCTTTGCGACCGCGACAAGACCGGTGGCGGAGAGAACGCCTGACGAGGAGGAGAACAAGAAGGATTGATCTGAGGGGGAGATTTGGAGCGAGAAACTGGGGAGTGAAATCAGCGAATATGATGGGAGGAAATTGTCTTTTATATTATGCATGCCCTTGGGCCTGTCAGTATGACGGAGCTGACATGTTTCTGAAGCCAACGGAAAAGCATGTAAGACGGAGAGGGAGAAAGAAAGCAGTAGGTTACTTGACCCTTCGGTCTCGAGCGAAAACAAAGCAGAGGAAGGAGAGCTGGATCGTACGATGATCACCATCACCATCATGTCCGGAAGCCTCATACACCAGCTCACCCCGAACATGTTCGACGACCCTAATGGTACCATAAAATCACTGGCTCTCACCCTTGGCTTCATCTTCGTTGCGGGGAACGCTTTCCGTTTGTTTGTGAGTCATCAGGCGGATCAATTCGAGCTGACTGACTTAGTTTTGCTTCTTGGAACTTGGATCTCTCGACATGTATTCAAGAAGCTCATTTGCGTATCTCATATCCGGCTAACTTGTTGATCTCTCGATCCACTCTTGCCATCAATCCCTTAAGACCTCCTCAAATGTACCGATCACAGTCCTACCACCACTACCACCACCCAAACCCGACTATTCATATGCTCCACCACCCAATACTGTTACGGATCTTACCCGATGGCGTCTTCGCGTCTCGTCCGGTTCGCATGGAAGACACGAATGGGTCTACCTTTCGGAGGAGGAGCAAAGGGAGGGAAGGTGGCCTCAATCTAAGGAGGATAGATTCTGGTTGGGGCTCAGAACAGTCAGTTCATTTAACCTTTAGAAGTCAAGATGAGTAGATGGTATTGGCGAGCAAGGCAAGAGGATTCTCGCCAGGATTCCATTTGCAGCCCATCTGACCTTTGGCCCAAACGCTTTTATCTTATCATAATCCTCACGAACAAACTCCTCACCATTGTGTGCTTGTACACGACCTCATAGGATTCTCCATCTCTTGAGAGACCCAAGACTTTCCAGGATGCCGCCCGGAATGGGTTCGAATTTTACAAGGGTATTCAGTCGGTCGATGGTCACTGGGCCGGAGAGTATGGAGGTCCAATGTTTTTAATTCCAGGTCAGTGCGTCTGAGTGGTCAAGCGACATCGTAGTGTAGATCGCTCTCGGATTTTGCCTAGATTCCAATCCGGGAAATTTCGCAGCAGATGTTCCCACAACTTTACATCTGACCCAACCAAAAGATACCGTCACTGACTACTCCTCCACGGGTCGCATCATTTCGGGAATCATTCGTACTCCCTTGTTTGCCCAATTGGTCCACATGATCGAAATCAAAAGGTCTCATCATCGCGCTCTACGTCACAAATTTGAGACCGCTTCGGGAGGAACAAAGACTCGAGATGATTAGATATCTCTGTAATCGAGCGGATAAGGAGCAGGGTGGATGGGGAATGTAAGTCAAACTCCTCGTTAAATATGATGAATCTGCTTGATGATCTCATTTGCTTGATGATCTCATTATTTCCTGTTCTTTCTTTGCATTCGTGCCATAATACGAACGCAGCCACACTCACTCACCTCCGACAGTCTTTGGTACATCCCTCAACTATGTCGCGCTTCGCATCCTTGGACTTGAACCATCTCACCCTGTTTGCGAGAAGGCGAGGAAGAAGCTGCATGAGATGGGCGGAGCAGGTGTCGTGCCGAGTTGGGGGAAAGCTTGGTGTAAGACCGTGATCTCTGAGTGACAGAGATAAACTATGGCCTGTGGCCGGTTTGATCATGTATCACATCTGGCTGATCACGAGGCGTTTTTCTTTTCTCTACCGCGGCTTTGTCTGGCAGTGTCGATCTTGAATTGCTACAAATGGGAAGGCATCAGTCCTATCTGTCCGGAACTTTGGTGAGATTCATCACACCATGATTGGTACTCGTACCGATGGAACTAACGTCGAAACATCCGCGTTGATCAGTTTGCTTCCAGAATGGCTTCCTTTCCATCCGTGGAGATGGTGGATCCACGTTCGCAACGTCTGTCAGTGATTCGTCTCGCTCTCCTCCCCTCCCCCCCCCCCCCCCCCCCCCCCTCTCAATGGCAGCAATTTGGTCGTTCTAACTCGTACCCGAGCCTTATTCAGACTTTCCCATGGCCTACCTCTACGGCCTTCGCTTCCAGACACCCGTTACGCCCCTCATTCTCTCTCTCCGAACCGAGCTCTACCTTCAACCTTACGAAACCATTCCCTTCCACACCTTGTCAAACGAAATCTCGCCCATCGATCTCTACCATCCACACACGAAATTCTTCACGATCTTATCTTACCCTCTGGGAGCTATCGAGTGGCTGATCAGTAGCGGATGGACAGGAGGGGCAGGTAGATGGATCAGGAGGAAGGCTTTGAACAGGTTGGCGGAATTGGTGAAGATGGAGGATGAGAACACGGGCACTCAAACCATTGGACCTGTTAGCAAGGCGTTCCATCTCGTCGCTAGATTCTGTGAAGAGGGATACAATTCAGAGTGAGTGGAAAATCAGAATCCGACTACTCGTCAAGTGTATTGATAGGTTTACTTGCTTCCTCGGTTGTTCGGTGGCTTCAATAGCACACCACTAATGAAGGAACACAGAGAAAAGGTAGAGGATTTCCTGTGGATGGGTCGAGAGGGTTTGATGATGACTGGAACCAAGTGAGCCTGAATCAGGTTTTTTTTTTGCCTTTGCATAATCCCTGTGATTTTACCATTGGTGTTCGTTTCTTCTTCAAACTGACTCGTCGTGAGATCCGAATCGTCAGTGGCTCTCAAGTCTGGGTTAGTCGACGAAGCTTCCGTTCCTTGCCATTCGAGTCCACAAGACCTCTTTTTTCTTCTTCTTCCTTCTCTTCTTCCGGATCTGACTTCTCGATCTTATTACCGCAGGACGCTTCGTTCATAGCTCAAGCTTTGGTCGAATCCGAACTGTCCTCTCTACCGGAAAACCGTGACTCGCTTCTTGGGACACTAGATTGGTTAGACAAAGCTCAGATTCAGCATAATCGTTCGTCGTCCTTTTTTTTTTCTGCTCTTGGTCATGCTCGCTCCTCGTTTCTCGAGTTTGCAAAAGATGGAACAAGAAGAGAGCGGAAAACATGGAAAGCTCATCCTGGTCACTCTAATCGATCCTACCCAAACACGCCTCAGCCAAACACCATCATACCGCTTATCGACAGGCCACACTTGGAGCTTGGCCATTCTCAACACCAGAACAATCTTATCTCGTCACTGATACCACGGCGGAAGCTATCAAAGCCGTCATGGGTATCCAAGCCATCCCGTTGGTCTCCCAAATCTCCTCCACTCTCAAACGTCTGTCCGTTTGTGTAATTTCTCCACAAGCTCACACCCAAGTGTTTTTCTTGTCTTTCTCTTCTTCTGCCTCTTCCTTTTTTTCATATCCGTTGATCACCCCATGATTATTCCGTATGCGATCACCTATGCTCTAGCGGCATTCCGGAGAAAGTCTCGCCTCGTCGATTGATGGACGCTATCGACACACTTCTTCCGATGCAGAACTCGAATGGGGGATTTGCGAGTTACGAAGAAATCCGAGGACCCGCCTGGTTAGAATTACTCGATCATGCGGAGGTGTTTGGTATGCTACGTTTCTTCTTCTTCTTCTTCTTCTTCTTCTTCTTCTTCTTCTTCTTCTTCTTCTTCTTCTTCTTCTTCTTCTTCTTCTTCTTCTTCTTCTTCTTCTTCTTCTTCTTCTTCTTCTTCTTCTTATCCTTTCCTTTCTGCTCTCACCTTGGCAAACTTTCGAATTCATCAACAGTAAAGATCATTGACCGAAAGCTCGATCTTTCATTTGCTGTTCCTCGACTCTATCGCATCATTTTGGTGTCAACCTCTTGATGACAAACAGGGAATATCATGATCGAGTACAACTATCCAGAATGTACTACGTCGGTCCTATCTGCCCTCAAGGTCTTTACAGCTAAATTCCCCGACTATCGAGCAAAGGAAATCGAGTGAGTGACCAAAAGTTCATACGACTTTGACTTTAACCCCTTCCGGCTGGATGAGAAAACTCACTCAACGATCATCGCTCATGCACAGGTCAACCATCTCGAGGGCTATTGGATATATCCATGGGTCTCAACGACAGGATGGGTCTTGGTTCGGTTCTTGGGGAATTTGTTTCACCTGTGTGTTTTTGTTTTGTTCTTCTTTCTTCCAAGGATCGGATTCGGCTCCTCTCCTCGCGGACATCATGTCCTTCTGTCGTTCCCCCACTCGTCTTACATCTGCAAGAGCTGATTGTGTTCAACTCCCCCTTCAATCCTCTCCTTACCATTCTTTTCTTCTTTTCTTCTGTAAGATGCGACCAACTTTGCGCTTGAGTCTCTCGCTCTCGCCGGAGAAACTCACGCCAACTCAGATCCTGTTCGACGAGCCTGTCGTTTCCTTCTCGAGAAGCAGATGGAGGACGGTGGATGGGGTGAAACTTACATGGTAAGAAACAAGGAAAAATTTGCTTCGTTCTCTCTCTCATCTTCCTCTTATCCTCATCATTTCCTTTTCCCTTCTCGATTTTGTTCTGTCAGTCTTGCGTGACGGGAGTTTACTGTCCTCACTCATCTTCTCAAGTGGCTCAGACGGCTTGGGCCGTACTCTGCTTGATCAGTGCTCGGTATCCGGATAAAGAGCCGATCGAGAGAGGCCTTCAATTGATCGTCGATCGTCAACTAAGCGATGGAAGTTGGGCTCAGGAAGACATCGAAGGCATCTTTAACAAAAATTGCGCCATCGTTTATCCTAACGTGAGTGTGTTTCCCTTATAATCGTCGCTCTTTTCTCCAAAATCAGGGGTTCCCTTCTTGAAGAGATGACTGATCTGACGTAAGTCGATGATGGCTGAAATTTGGATGACTCTTCGGAACCTGACAGTTCAAGTTTTCGTTTACGATCTGGGCTTGTGAGTTCTCAACTTTGATTCCGCGCGAAGACAAGCAAGAAACCAAACTCTTGAGTACTTTTGTGGCGATGCTGATCCGCCTCGACTGTTTATCCTTGATGTTCAGTGGGGAAAGGATACCTATACCTCGAGGAGCTCAAGCGAGCGGACCGAGCGTAGAGCACACCGGATTGACGGTGGATTCGATCACTGAGGAAGTTTTTATCTTATGTATGAAGAGGGATACGAAGACATTGCGTTACATGACCGCCGGTCAACTCCTTGAGTCGAAATCCCGCGGAATTCCCATCCAATCCAAACCGCTTCTCGTCTCACCTAGGTCCACGTTGAACGTTCCATGAGCCGACCATGAACCCAAATCAGATCGGTTCATCGATCCCACCTCCTCCTACATCATCATCATCATCATCGGCCTCTCTCCTCTCAACGAAAACTCTCGCTCAACTGTCGACCCAACTTTCGACCGAACTAATCCTCCTCAATCGAGTCGTCTACAAGAACCAATCTCAACATCGACTTGCAAGGTTCTGGCGTAAGGTAGTTGAGGTCAGGAGGCTTGGAGAAAAGGTTGGCATCGGATGGGAAGCTTTGAACGATAAGAGGAAGGACGTCGAGGAAACTAATAAGGAGGTGGAGGAAGAGGGTAAGGAGAAGGTACAAAAGAAAAAGCTGAAAGCGAAGAGCGAGGATGTTAACACTTCTGGGGACAATGATGGTCTGATTGGTGACAAGGCGAAGAAAGAGGAAAGGAAACGGTTGAATCAGATCAAGGCACTTGCTGTTTTGGTCGACAAGGTCAGTCGGGATGCCTTCTCTCCTCGAAGCGTTCGACTGACACTTCTCTTATCTCGCTCGATGACCAGCTTCTTATCGCTTTACCCAAACTTCACTCTTCCTTAAATCAACTCGTTTCCCTCACCCACTTCCTTCCACTGGTCATCGTTCTCTATGGTATCTGTGCACGTCTGTGGGGAATCTCTGGTGCAGTCTACAACCATCTTGAGGCCATTTGGGACTCGGAATGTGGTAGAGAGGGAAGGAAGAAAGGGTTGAGGAAACTTACGGATGTGGGAGAACAAGAAGAGAGGACAAGAGGGAAGCGAAAGGGAAAGAATCGATTCGAGGAAGAGGTGATGATGAGAAGAGGAACATTCATGGCAGAAGAAATAGAGGCAGCAGCATTGGCAACGAGGCGAAGGGACAATGATTGTGGTGTTGGTCACGGTGCTGGAAAGGGTTCAATCTCAGTAGAGAAATCCACTTCTCGATCATCCTCCTCAAAGCTCTCTCCAACCAAACCCGTCAATGATCATAACAGTACGGGAACAGAGTATGGAGAGGTCATCAGTCGACCCATCAGTACAAATGTCTCGTCCACAGTCCCTTCATCTCGTATTCGGTCTCCGACCACGATTTTTCTTAATCCGCCTACCCAGCAAGCCATCCCTCGGACATTCGTAGATGACAGTGAAGATGACGACGAAGAAGAGGAAGAAACCTTCAATCCTATTTGGCTTCAAAAAGCTGGTCCTTTACCATCTATTGAACCTGGTCCGACTCGTCCGGAACTTCCCAACGCAGTTCCGAATCGATCCCCTGTATCTCCCCAGGAGGAAATCATCTCCGATGCTGATTTGGATCCTAAAGCTTCCTCATCAAGATCGAAACCCTCCTTACCCTTTTCATCACCACCATCGTCGCGAATCACTTCTCCTCAAAAGCGAGTATCCATCGCGTTATCCCCAGTCAATCGCTCCAGACCTCTCAAGAGACCATCTGAATCTCTCGTCTCTTCTGCATCATCATCATCAAAACCGTCGTCCACCAAACTATCTTCGAAGCATACGAGCAACCATCAAGACGATGACGTATCTCTGCCTACTCCGCTTCCTAAAAGACTCAAGCTCTCCACCAATCCTAATCCGGCCTCACCCAGGATGAATCCAGCTCCTTCCCCCTTCTCCTCCTCCTTAACTGCGACTACCAAAGCACCAATCACTCCCATTGATTTAAACTCCCCATTCCTGCCATCATCATCATCATCATCGTCAGCCAATCGTACATCTCAAGCATCTGTTAATTCGAGACCAAAACCGTCACATCATCGTCAACTTCAGTCCTCTTCAATGCAACAAGACGCTCCCGCATCACATTCTTCAACATCAACTATTTCAAATCAAACTCACTCACTATCATCATCGATGCGACCATCCAAACCGACTTTGCTATCATCATCAAATCAGAAGAAGAAGAAACAAGTAGAGGCTGAAGACAACCAAAGCGATCATCGTCAACAATTCAAAGATCTTGATCCCTCCTCCTCCTCCTCCTCCTTCTCCTCTGAGAAGACGATGAAGAAGAAGAAGAAGGAACCGAGAAAGATGGGAAAGAAGGAAAAGGATGAAATTGATGATATCTTTGGGTGAAAGCCCAATCGATACCTTTGGCTGCTCCTTTTCTCGTGATCCGATGATGATGTTTTTGATCAATATATGTAAATTGGGCGTTCGTGCAATGAACACGTTTAAGATGATCCCATCGGTCAAGGGCCTATTATCAATCTTCGAATTCGATGGTGACCCAGGGCTGGATTCTGCCCATCTCGATACGTCCCTTCCTGTCGGATGCATGGACAGGAAGAAATGCGAGGGTGATGGGGTTCATAACGGCTAGCCAGGAAAAGGGCGGTCTTGAGATAGCTGAGGTCGTCGTATTCGGAGTCAGAGCCAACAGGTCGATAGACTGGGATCTGGGGCGAGGTGAGATGGCGGAGGTTGGGCAAAGGGATTGGTAGGTAGCTTGGTAAGTCGGATGTGTTTGACCAGGAATGATGATCGGTTTCCATAGAATTATGGATCAAGATGGCGCCCTGATAGATGTCAAGCTGGCGGTTGGTGGTGTAACCGAGAGCAAGAGGATGACAGTTCAGGGGGGAAAACGCCCGAGTACTTGGAATTATTGATCTTTGAGAAGAGGTGTAGGAAGAGGCCGACGGTAGGCTGGGACCTCGTTTGTGGTTCTTGGAGCTGAACATAAATGGAGTCAGAAGCGATAGTCAGGACGATGCAAGACACCGAGACCAACTTGGATGAAGAGCCTCCTTAGTCCCCGATGGATCACCTGACCTGACCCAGAGGTCATGTCGACCCTCGATAACAGCAACGACGCGTCGAAGATCGAGCAGCATCGCTTCTGCTCGTTCTGCCTTTTCCTCCGCAGCGACGAGCTGGATCTTGAGCGAGGCGTTCTCGCTGGCGAGGTCGGGGTACATGATGAATGACGGTAAACATATGGATGATCAAGTCGTGTGTGTTGATCAAGGATAGGGCTGGCAATTGGCAGAAATGAGGACGAAAGAAAATCAAAATATTCCAAGGGAAGGGTTAGTCACAAGATTAATCATGTTTCTTTCTCGCTTCAGAGCAGGCTGATGAACTTGTTGCCAATCTAGGTTTATATATATATGTATAGATCAAGAGGAAGAGAAGATGTTGATGAGATCAAAGGTATCGAAGCTGAGCAATCCCTCCAAGGGAGAAGCAAACAACCACACCCTCCTGCTCCCGCTCATCCCCTCTCTCTCTCTTCCACAACAATGTGATCTCGTGTTTCTCCCCTCTTCGAGTCTCCTGATTAGCCATGTCATCTAACCTAGCTGCCTTGCAATCTTCTCTCATCCCGTCTCATTCCCCTCCTCTCCCCCCAACCCCCACTCTTCCTCTCCTTCCTCCCACTCGGAACCCCAAACCTCCCTCCACCTTTCTCTCTGCCACATACGCACCAAACAGGGGAAAACGTAAATCCTCATCCAAGCCCCAAACAGGTAAACGAGGACCTCCTCCTCTCGACACTCAATTCTCATGCGTCTTTTGTAACAATCCGAAATCGGTCAGCGTCAAGATGGACACAAAGGAAGAAATGATGGGTTATCTACAGTGCAAGATTTGTGGACAGAGATTCAAAGCTCAGATTAATCGTGAGTTGCTCGAAACACACAAGACGAGACCTAGGGAGAGGAAGAGAGAGGGAGAGAGACAGGGACAAGCTAGATGGCAACCTTGACTCCAAGAGGAAAGGAGAGGAGACTTGTAGGGTTGAGCAAGGGAGCTCAAAAAACCTGTGCCATGTTACTGAAGAGGATCGAGGATCTGTTGGAGGGAAGGGAAGGGGAGAGGGGGGGGGAGGAGCGAAATCGATCCAAAGAGATTGTGACGTACACTGAATTAATCTCTCGTCCCTTACTCTCATCATCATCAGATCTTTCTGCTCCAATCGACGTTTATACCGATTGGACTGATGCATGTGAAGAAGCTCAAGCAGCTCATGATGCTCGTCGATTCGATGAATACGAACGTCGACAAGATAATTCCCTTTCACCCGAAACCTCTACTTCTCGACTTCCAAACGTCTCATCATCATCATCTCGAAACCCTCAACCCAACAAGTCAGCTAAGAAGAAGAAGTCCTCTAGCAAGCGAAGGAACGATGATTCAGATGATAGTAGTGATTCGGGGGAGGAAAGTGAAAGGAGGAGGAGTGCCAGTCCACCTAGGAAGAAAGCTGGAGGTGAAGGAAGGAAGATGATGAGTAGAGGTGGGGAGAGGGCGATTCGACATGCAAGTTTGGAGGATAGTGATAGCGATTGATTTGGGGGAAGAGGAGAGAGAGAGAGAAAGAGAAGGGGAGAGGAGGCACTAGGGGTTTTTGAGGAAGGAACATGACTGGAGGAGGACGTGATGACTCCTCTGTTTTGCTGTGCTTTGTCCACCTGCTCAAAGGGCACATCATGATATATAGAAAACTAGCCTCGATTGGCTTCTGAGAGAAATTTACGACTATCTTGTCATCTCACTCGGCGCCTTTGTTTCGTATCCCTCTGGCATCCAAGACTCAAAAGTTCTCCCTTCGTGGTGTATGTGTGTGTTTCGTTTGAGGCTTCATCAGAATCATTCGTTAATATGGTAGAAGAAAGGAGAAAGAAACTAAAGAGGGATACAGTTTTGTGGATGAACCAAAGAGATTCGAGGCAAGAAACAGAGAGGAATAGGGAGGAACGACCGAAGTTTTTTTTTAGCCCTTCAGGAAAAAAAAGAGAATCAGGGTTGGAAAAGGGAAAGAGAACACGATGAGAACGTGGAAGGAAGGGGGAAGGGCGGTTGACGATGATGTTGCCTTTCTCAGCGCTCAGGCTCTCGTGGCAAGTCCACCACCGAAAGAAGGTCGATTTCCTCCGCCGCCGATAGGTACACTGATACCGCCAGCACCAAGCGTCGTGCTTCTTCCTCTGCTGCTCAAAGCTAGCGTCTTCATCCCTGTCCTTGTCTCAATTGTTTCTCCGGTTTCTGCTCCTCCACCGCCCATCGATGGCATTGGTGATGATCTACCGCCTGTCGATGCTGGTTGATGATGATGTAGTTGTTGTTGTTGCTGATGATGATGATGGTGCATCGACAAACTCGTTCCAGGTCTTCCACTGCTTCCGCCCCTCAGACTGGACACGTGCAGCAACGTCCCACAATCCATCCCCAGTCTCGTCAATCTTCCCAATCCTGCTTTGACGCCTCTTCTCCATTCGACGACAACTCCTCCTCCAGGAGTTCCACTACCGTTGGCACTGTTTCCTACACCGACTCCGCCTGCACTTCCAACTCCAATCGATCCGTGAGACCCTCCACCTCCGTTGTTCCCATTGGTCGAGACATTCAATCCTGTTGGACTGTTCGAGGGGTGATCCGATACCGTCGCCACCAGTCTCGCCAGAGTAGCGAGTTGAGTGAGATGAGCCAAGAATGTCTGAGCTGAATCGTACAAAGAACTCGATGAGGATTGATTCGTCGAGTTCATCCCACCTGGTGGTGGAGTTGGGGACGGTGACGACGATGAAGAAGAATGACGCTCGACGAGAATGGATTGAAGGGAAATAGTGTGATTGATGGCTAGGGTGAGGAGAGTGAGAAGTTCATTGATTCGTTTAGAAGGGGGCACAGAAGCTCGGGTACTGCTTGAAGTGATCATCATGGATGCTCGAGATGGTGAGGGTGTCGAGGTTGAGGACGTAGGTGAATCGAGTGATTGCTATGATGGTGCGATACGACGACAAGGTGAAACGAAGAGAGACGCAGGTCAGCATCTTACAAAGAGCAAGCAAGACCAAAGTCTCAAGAGAGAGTTCACTAACGAGATGGAACATGAGATCCTCTTCTATAAGCGGATAGACAGTCAATGCCGTCTGAACAGCTTCCTCCATGGTCTCCACCAACCCGTCATCCATCACCCGACTCGCAGCTTCTCCGCCTCCGCCTCCGCCTCCTCCTCCAGACATACCACTCGTACTTGTTCTCTCGAATCCTGCACCACCCTCTGTGCCTCCACTTCCGTTACTCTTGCCGTAGTTCGATAGACCATATCGCCCATTCCTGACGTTCGAAGGATGGCTCGATTGAGGATGAAGCGTCGGTGCTGGTGGCGGATAAGGTGAAGAGGATTGAGATTGGGGTTGAGATTGAGAGTAGATCGATGGAGCTTGTGAAGTCAGTTCTTCACTTGGAGAAGACAGGGAGTTTCCTCCTGCTCCACCATTTCCACCGAATCCACTAACGCCCACGGAGGACATTGAAGATTGGGTTGAGTGTGATGGACGAGGAACAAATGACGATACATTGGACAGCAAACTGGACGAGCTGTCGCCAGGGGAGACACCAGAGGGGGAGGTCGGTTTGGTGCCAGTCGTCATTGGCGCGTAAGGGTTGTAATCGTTCGGAATCTGCAGGGGTGAAGGGGAAGATGGAATTCTCGGGAAAGGTGCAGACGCAGTGAAGGGGGAAGTGTCGTATGGTGATGGATCCACGTGAGATTGAGTAGAGATATTGACCGATGACGAGTTTGAAGTTGCGAATGGGTTTCGCAGAGCAGATCGAAGGCCGCCGACAATCGGACCATGGGTCGACGATACTGCTGTTGATTTGCTCGCCGATGGCGTTGTAGATTGATTCGAAGAGGACGTCGAGACTGCCGATGGACCAGGTAGCATCTTAGCTCCAAATTCGACGTCCTTTGTGGAGAACGAGCCTGCATGACGACGCGACTTGCTTCTCGCCGCTTGAGACGGTGGTCCTGGAGTTGGTGTGATCATCGTCGGACTCTCAACACGCGCGTTGGCCTCGTCTTCGTCTTCTCTTCCTTCGCCCGGGACAGTCGATTGACTGAGCGAGCTGCTACTAACAGATGTTGCCATGGAAGATGATGGCTGTCCTGCTGATTGGGATCGATTGAAGACGGGTGAGTTGGCCATCGAGGATGAGGGTGAGTGTGATTCTGCCCGTTCTGGAATGGGTGAGATGGGAGTACGAATAGTACTGATGGATGCATTAGATAGGATGTGATGCTGCCTGGTTCCTGGTGTGAAAGGTGCAGCAGGGACAGTCGAGGGTGCGGAAGAAGGAGAAGGCTGAGAGAAAGACCTCGAGGTTGGAGTCGGTGCTTGTGACAGTTTAGGGGCGGGGATGTTGAGGAGTGGAGCGATAGATCTAAGATGAGGTTGGATCGCATTCCAGGCCACCGAGATTTCGCCCATAGCGCCGTACAGCATGAGCAGCAAAGTTCTGGTGAAGCGAAGATCTTCGTACTTTTCCTTTTCCTTTCCTCCTGCCACACCTGATGACACCTTGAGCTGGAGCGATAGGACCGCGACGACTTTGCCAAAGACTGCTACTCCGTCCCTCGCACTTTCAACGACCCTCCTTACAACAGCTCCTTCGATGGCACCCGTCTTTCTTCTGCTTACGCTGTCGAACCGATCAAGACTATCGACCAGACGTTCAACATAGACGCCCGCCGGCTGGAGCGCTCTTTGCAGGACATTCGTTGAGAAATGGTTGGGAGACAGGAGAAGATGGGTCGAGAGTGAAGAGTGGATCTGAGAGAGCGAGAACAAGAGACCGCGTGAAGAATGGATAAATGCAACGAGACATGGAGGAAGAACGCTCGATGGCAGAGGTGACGGATGTAGGGTTGATAGACGGCGAAAGTAGATGGAGTGATGCAGCGAAGCCGGGTCCGGACTCGAGCCAAGCGTCGGGTTGGGGGACTGATGATGAGAATCGAGGGTTCGATCGACCGACGGAAAAGCGCCACGAGAGGCAGAGTGATGGGATGGACGACGGGAGAGAACATCGTCCGAAGCTTTACGCGAGATACTTCGTCCCAAATTGAGATTCGGGTGGACGTTTGAGTGAGAACGCGATCTTCCCGCTTCCTCTTCGACTCCACCCCATCTCGATCCATCGTTTTGCCTCCCACCGTCTTGCCTCTCGCTGATGATCAAAGCGTGAGGCTGCCTCAGGTCTGGTAGCGATTTCTTTGAGGAAAGCAGTTGGGAAAGGCGTTGGGGTTGGGCATTATACGAGGCATTCCGGCTATGTCTGGTTCCCTCGGAAGGGGCCGTTGCCAACACTGGACGCGGAGTCGCTCGAGGAGAGAAGCGAGAAAGAGAAGATGCAGACGTGGACGATGAGATAGATGCATGAGGGACGTGCGATGATTGTGAGTGCGATCGAGAGTGTGCGTATGATTGGGAATACGAATGCGACTGAGGGTAACTTGCTGTCGTAGGAGTAAGGTCTGTAGGCGAGAGGAGATTCGGAGACGGCACTCGATCCGGTCTAGATGCTTCGATCGGCGAAGGGGAGGGTGAAGGGTAAGAGGGGTTCCGTTGGCGCGAGTTCGAACGTGGGACGTCAGGATTGGTATGGGAAAATTTCGTTCGATGGGTCGGGACCTCAGTCATTGGAGGAGATGGAGGACGCGAGATTGAGCTGGCTGATCGAGCGTGATTCGGTTTCCTTTGCCATTCTGCAGATGGAGATTCCTGGGTCTCGTTCTGGTTGATGGAGGCTGAGTAAGAGGGAGAAGATGAAACGGTGATCTGACGATTCGAGATTGAATTTGAATTTGTCCTTGAATGGACGCGTCGATGAGACTGTGACGAGTCGACGATGGGTAGAGGATGAGGGAGGACAGCAAAGGGAGACGACGCGTTGGACCCAGCAGAGGACGAAGCCGGGAGGTTGTATGCATATTGGTTGATTTTGGTCGGCGACACGAAAGGTTGAGAGGCTGCGACGGATATCGCGGGTGGACCACCTGGATGTTGAGCCATGTACGTTCGTATCGAGGATATCCAAGCCTTTTCCTCTGCATCAGTCGAATCCGATGGACGGCCTGTGACATTTTTGGGCTGAGGAGACAACGGACAGGGTAACAATCTATGTCAATGACGCACGTTGAGAACAACAGAGCCTGGGACTCACAGGCCACTCGAGCGGATTGTGGTCGATCTTGAATACTTTCAGATCCATACAGTCACTGAGCCAAGTCGGCAGTTCTCTGACTCGGTTTTGAGACAGTGAAAGGACCTGATGTTCGCAATTTACAAGGATACGGACGACATCAGTCCAGGGGCGTCTTGGTCGTCCTGCCTCCAACGCAGCGTGTCTGAACTCACTCGAAGAGAACACAACCTCCCAGGCTTGTCGGGTAGCATTCTGATCTTGTTCTTTGAGATATCCAAGATCTCGAGTGAATGAAGCGAAGCCAGCTGAAAGCGAAGAACGGATCAGCTTCTGATGTCAGTAGGAGGGATGACATTCGATCGAGTAGTCGATTGCTTGACTCACCACTGCTGGGACTTCTCTGAGTTCGTTTCCCTTCAAGTTAAGGTATCGAAGTCGCGTCAAGAGGAGAAACGACGATGGCAGAGTGGTGAGGATATTGTGAGATAGGGCAAGCCTGATTAATACACGGAGCGGGTCAGGATTCATCGTCAGCCAGAGCCTCATGTAGATCCACGGAAGGCTTGAAGTACAGAGAGTTTTATCACGAGGGGTCAAGCTCACCTGCGAACACCCTTGCCATTCTGTCCAGCAGCAAGCACCTCTAGCGCTTCGTCACCGACCTCTTCCAAGTCCAGCCGGGAGAAATCGAGTGTATCGCCATGGTCTCTTGACGTTCGATTGGCATGTTCAATCAGCTGGTGAGTGATGCGCTTTGATGACGAATGGGAAGAGGGGGGCTGAGAGAAAGCGGACATCGATGAGGCGAGCTGAGAGGAAGAGAGGAAGAGAAGGTCGATGGGAACAAGGGAGGAACAAGAGGTCGAGCCCTCTCTCGGCCGATGGAGAGACTCTCAGAGATGACTGGCGCGGAGCGATGCGTGAAGGAGGGTATCTGGGTGAGTTGACAGGCGACGGAGGAGGGAAGATCAACGGCGAAGGCTTAGGGGGTTTGGTCGTCGAGACTAGGAAAGGGGATCGATTTGGTCCAAAGATCACACGCGGTTCAGCCATTTGCAGCAAACGCATTCATAGAATAAATTCAGCTCGTAGCAGATCCATTGGGGGTCAGGATCATACAAGGGTAGCATCACTGTCATTAGAATCTTGTGTTAAGTTGTTCGCAAAGAGATAGGTTTGTTATGATTTTTGCTCGAGATGCCGATACGTTGACCGTTTAGTGTTCGTTCACTTGCAAAGGTCAAGAGACCCATTGTAAGGCTTGGATGAGAATTTGATAGAAGCCCTCTGTAGCAGCAAAGTCCAATAGAAGAAGCTACCAAAATTGTGTTACCGACTAGCCCCTACACTGCCGGCCTAATCTGAACCCCCGCGGTCCGTCTTGCTGCCCTCAGATATCCACACTGGAAGATGATAGTTCCTCTTGTGAGCCTTTCGGTTTGTCTTCTGATGCTCTGCAAGATCAAAAGCAGTGGCGGATGAGTAGGTCAGTACGCAGGGCAGTCAAGAGTCGGTCCTAGTCGAATCAGACGCCCAAAATCCAACTATGATCGAAATATATGGGCGAGAAAGGAAGCTTGGCTGACTCGGTGAACAGTATGTGTCGAAGCGGCACTGTTTGGGTACACAAGCTACGATCAGTATCCATGACTGAGCTATGGTAGACAGATCTGGACCGACACTCACCTTTCCTCAAGCCATCATGGCAGCACCAGCGACACAGTCACCCAAATCCACAACTTGACATCTGACTCTGGCCTCGCTGTTCGGCTTGCCAATTTCAAGTAGATACATGAAACCTTGAAGGCTCAGCTCGTGGTACAGAGACGATCCAGGGTTGAAGTCGACGTCTTGCGTCGCGCTAAACTCTTCCACCTATCGAAGCATATTGATATGTATACGATGCGAGCTGATGGCCTTTTTGACCGAACTTTGAGGAAGAGAGAGAGTGATAGCGTATGCTGAGACCTGAAGACGATGAAATGGGCGAACGACTCGATCTCCAGGGGCGAGAGCTGGCAGAGAAAGGATACGAAACATTCAAGATGGGAACAAGCAGGAGAAATATCATGGGCCCATGGTGGAGGAGATTGAAAGACACACTACATCCGATAATTCGTCATCGTCGCACCCCCATTGGAAGGCTACGAGCCTTGTCCAACCCTCGAGAAGACGATCAGGGTGAGGATGGGCTTCAGGATACGATCGAAAGTAGGCTGCCAGATATGTTTCCGTATAATCGGGCAAGACCCAAACAGTCAGGAACCAGATTCTCCGCATGAGGGAGAGACCAAATGGCTTTACGAGTGCGAGATTGAGGGCGTGCATAAGTTGATCGAGGGCGTGCATAAGTTGATCGAGGGCGTGCATAAGTTGATCGAGGGCGTGCATAAATTGATCGAGATATTTTGCAAGGAAGCCGGATACGTCGAATTATTCGCATATGTCCTCATCGGACTGAAAGGCGAGTTGAATAATCTAAGTCATGGTCGGAATCACACGGGTCGAGTGAAGCCTGATGTCAACTCACTATGGTGAATGAGTTAGGATCACGAGGAGCGAAGTTCTTTTGTCCTTTGACAAGACTCAGCCTGTCCGCGATCTGGTCTGCAGACAATGACGCAGGTTTTGCATAGCTCATAAGCGTGAGGTCAGAGAAGGTGTGAGACTGTCGAGGCGGTGACAACCGAAGGAAGGAAGAAAGGAGGGAAGTCTCCAGAACAACAGGTCTTTCGGTCGTCACCTAACCTTCTTTTGGAGACTTGAGTATCGTCGGGCCGACGAGATCATCGGAAGATCTATCGATCGACCAAGAGCATCTCAACCAGGAAAGTGGACGGTCGAGATCAGCACGCGAAGGGCAGAAGATCCCCTTCGTTCTCTGCGATCTACAATTTCGACCAATCCGCCTGCTGCTGGGGAGCGCGTTGATCGTCCGATCTTGTGCGGTATGAAGAAATTATGAACGACGAAAAAAGCGGAAACAGTAGAAAGGGAAAACGACGTCTAAACAGAATCCACACCCCTTTTGGTATTCAACCCGTCCCCCCACCCACCACGTCTCCAGATGGCCTTCACAGCTCTCCGCCTTTTATCACCATCGCCATCGGCATCTCGTACCATGTCGTCCTCACCAGCTCCGCCACCTAATCCTGCTCCACCCTCCACCTCTTCTCTCGCTCAATCCTCCACCGTACCAAATTACCCTCCACTCCCATCGTCATTCCACAAACCTCAAGCTCACAACCCATCCCTCGCCAACCCTCCGAGATCGAGGAAGATTACAAGTCAGAGGGGGCCCCATATGATCATCATCGCGGGTGTTTGCGTACTTTCGTACCTGACGTTCACGGGTCTCGCAAAGTCGAGGTCGGGGACTCAGCCGAGGGATGAGATGGCAATGGTTCATCCATTACGTGAGTATGAGAGCCCTTAATATGTAGCCAAGCCCTGAGAACTTCTCGGTCGATACAGCGTGAGGTGCGAGGGGGGAACCGAGCGAAGACGTTAACTGACTTGACGGAATCTCTCTGATTCGATTTCTCTCCACAACGTATCGATATCGCACTAGTATATGACGGTACTTTTAGGGAGGATCCTGACTTCCAGAAGAGCAAGGCCATCCGATACACCGAGTAACTTGCCAGCATCCAGCATACCGCTCGACAGACTGAATTCCCTTCGACGCCCAGCTCCGACTACGACATCTCTCTCTGTGTCGATGGAGTACCTGGCAGTCTGCTAGATTCTGAGAACAGTGATGGAACGTTAGCAAGTCGCATCTCATCCAGGCTGGCCTAGATGAAGGGAGGATCGATTTCCCTTGAAAGTCAAGGTATGCAAACTTTTCTCTGCTCGTCATACACCTGGGGTGTGTGCTAACAGCTGTTGGCTCGATTAGACGTGTAGTATCGTACAGGTGTCAATACCATGAATTTCAGCTCGCACCTGATCTGACCTATCCTTGCACCGCTGACGTTGTTGTCTATCCAGTGTCGAGAATTCACGATTCGCTAATTACACCAGAGCTGATACAAAAAACGATGCTATATGTTCTATCGAACCAGATGATGGTACAACTGACCTACAGTGGTACATGTAACCTCCTCGAAGCCCAAGCTGTTGATTCCACCCCCGGCTGCCTTCTTTCTATGGACTTTTAGGAAGTATATGATTATGGAGAGCACCTGCAGCCAGATAGCAGCAATGGTGGACTCACATCCTCGAAGTTCGATGGGGTCAGAGGCAGCAGGGTTCGCAGGTTGTGGGTCTGAAGGGAGTTGACTGTACCGATCGTTGTCCAGTTCCAGAAGGAGCGTTTAGTTGAAGGAGGTACAGTCAACCCGTTGTAAACATCTGCTCTTGATTTGGCTCTTTTGCCATCGTTCAGAGCGAGGGTATGGGTCCGTAAAGAGCTCTTTACGCAACAACCAAATAACAATCCTGGCGACCTCGAACCCCTAAGAGCTAGAAGGTAGGATGGATCTGAAGGAAGCTGACTTCAGTGGAGTTACAACACATCGATATCCTTCTTCAGAGCTGAGCTGGGTGATCCAGGCGGAGGGTCGGTATGTTGTCGGCTGCACCAAACGACATGAGTGACCAGGTGCCAACCCGGCCTTACCCTCCTGATCCATGAGCCTCTCGAGCCTTGTCATCCAGTCATTGAAGCGATACAACAGCGTAACGTCGCGCGCTAAACCTGCCGCTTGTCCAGCCGGTACATATTGAGGGGACTCGAGCGAGCTTGCAAAGCGAGATCGGCGATCGGAATCGATGTCGGATGCAGTTGAGTTGGATGTATTGTGGTGGAGTGAAGTAGTGGGAAGCGTCCTACTCGTGACAGGACTCGCAGCAGTGGAAAGGCAGATCGGAGGAATACTGGACCGGCAAGGTAGAAACGTGCCGCTAGCTGACGTTGCTTGCCGATCCTTTACGATCTATCACCTCATCTATATCATGTACTCTGGGCCGATTGCGCCAAGAACCATACAATTTCTGTGAGTTGGGCGGATTCCTCAAGAAGAGTTCTGCCACGCAGATCGAAACCTTCTAGCGAGAGACGCCGGTGCTCTGCGACCTCCACTTCTTACGTGGTCGACCTCGCATTTCCCGGAATAGCTTCTGTGCGATAGCCTGAGCTCGACAGGCCATTCTGTTTTCCTTCAGGTCTTTCCACCGGCGTCCGATCTGGATTGAGAAAACTGCCCCTGACCACGTTCTGACTGCGCGATTCTATCGGCTCAACTGATTCGTCCCCCTCGGCTTCAGCTCGACGGAATCAGTCCGTACAATGAATCGCGTGAGCGTGCAGTCAACGCGAAAAGTAAGCGGCGGGCGTTTGTGTGGGAATTGAGGAAACGTCATGGTTCGGACGCTGATCTGGAACGATTTTCGAGACAGAGAGGCGTCGATCCGATCTTACCCAAGATCTGACGATCGGTCTTAGTCCCCGCGGTATCAGCCTCCTTTCATAAAGGAGCCCAATTCCTCCGTCCTTGCGTCATTGTCTTCTTCTCCTTCAACCTCCACTCTACTCCTTCTTACCTCCCCTGCCCGACCCTCATCGACACATCCTCGATGGTCTTCACCGCCTATCAGACAACGGCATTCGGATGGCTCGTCCGTACCATCACCAACAAAAAGGTCTTCCCCTACCGAGACGAACTCGCCCTTCCAGAGTACGAGCAGAACCGACCCCAACGTAACGCTCAGAAGAAGCAAGAGGAACAAGAGAAGAAGCAGCAGCGACAGCAGCAACACAGGACCGACTCTCGAACCTCTGAGGAGACTCGCGTTGGAGAGGGAGGCGAGGGAGGCGACAAAGACAAGGAGAAGAAGAAGAAGGAGGGCGAGGAGGAGAAGGGAGAGGACCCCAACCTTGTCACCTGGTACGGTGATGATGACCCTGAGAATCCCCACAACGTATGTCTACTCAGTTGTCGCCCGATCTGCGAGAGGAGGCTGAGAAGGAGGCGTAGGACGCAGACGACGATTTGTGCTAAACGATTACGTCCTCCCTCTCCTCGCTCCCTTTTCCCCTCCACCTCTTCCTATCCTGAACACACTCTCTACCTCCTCGGCGTTTGGTTCCTTACCATCGATCACCATCACTTGTCATGTCTCTTACCATTCTGTCAACTTCTAGTGGAGGTGAGCGTCGTCGATCGTCGTGTATAGCGGATTCCCTCTGAGTCTGACCCCAAGCTAAGCACCTTGTCTTGTCTTTCTCTCGCGCAGCTCTCTCTACAAGGCTTTCGTCGCGACTCAAGTTGGTCTCTTGACCTTCTCAGGTAAGATTTCGACATGCTTGTAGCTGCCGATCTTGGACCTGTGACTGATAAACGATCCTTCACCGCCTCCCTTGCAGTCTACATCGGATCGTCTATCTTCACTGCTGCCCTCGTCGGCCCCAACTCAATCTCCACCACTTTTGGTGTCACTCAGGAGACCGGTCTGGTCGGCTTGACCCTCTTCGTGAGTTTCAACAGTGCAATACACTTTCCGTTACCCGTCGCTTATCCCCGTATCCCTCCCCCTTAGGTCATCGGTTACGGTATCGGTCCTATGTTCTTCGCTCCCTTGTCCGAGATCCCCAAGATTGGAAGGAACCCCATCTGTAAGCGACCACACACCACGCGATTGGCTGCTGCATCAACTGACCCGTTCGTCGTGCCTCCAGATATCTGCACCCTCATCGTCTTCGTGCTTCTCCAGCTCCCTCTCATCTACGCCAGCAACATTCACACCGTGCTTGCCATGCGATTCTTGACTGGATTCTTCGGATCACCCGCTTTGGCAACAGGTTAGTAAACTCGAGATCGGCATGTGAGATCGTTGACTAATTCCGATGCTTGTCAACTAGGTGGAGCTTCCATGGGAGATATGTACAGCCCCAAGTACGCTGCTTACGCTCTCGGAGTCTGGGGTATGGGTGCCGTTAGTGGACCTACTCTCGGTCCCTTGCTCGGAGGTTTCGCTTTCCAGGCCAATGGATGGACTTGGGTCAGTGACTTGTTTCCCTCTCATCTCAGATTCGTTCTCTTAGTTAACGTCGTGTCCTTGTCAATCACAGCCGATCTGGGTTCTCTTCTGGCTTTCTGGATTCTGCTTGATCTTCCTCATCTTCTTCCTCCCCGAGACCAACGGCGACAACGTCAGTACTTGTCTTCATTTTTTCCTTTCCTTCTTGACTGCTCGACTTATCATCGTGTTTTGTCTTAGATCCTCTACCGACGAGCTGTTCGACTCCGTAAACACACCGGAAACGAGGAGCTCAAGTCCCAAGGAGAAATCGAGACCGCTGAGATCAAGCCGACGGAGATGATCAAGGCCACTCTTACTAAGCCAATCATCCTATGCTTCGAGCCTATCGTCTTTGCTCTCAACCTGTACGTCATGAATAAGTTGCCGAGAGGCGAGGTGTGGTGGAGACCGGTAGACTAACCCTTCTTCCTCTCCTGTCTCCCCCCTCCCTCCCTTACTTCCATTCGTACTCTCTCCTCCTCATCTGGTTCTGCTCGTATCTACAGCTACATATCGCTCATTTATGCGCTTCTATATATCTGTGCGTCTCGCTTCTATTCGCTCTGCAATCGACATGTAGAGACTTGCTGACTTTCTGGCTGTGTTTTGTCCCATCTAGGGTTCGAATCGTTCCCCTTGGTCTTCCAGGAGGTTCATGGCTTCAACCCTGGACTCGGAGGGTGAGTCATTGCATCTGCCATCTGTCTTACTGTGCCATGTGCTACTGGGCGCTACTGTGTGCTCGTGGCTGCTGCTGTCGTCTGCAGCATCTCTGTCGCTGTGCTAACCATCGTCCTACTCTCTTTCGTCTCTCTCCCTCCCCTTGACTACACCCATCTCCAGCACTGCCTTCCTCGGCATCTTCGTCGGCACCATCATCGGTCTCATCGGATTCGTCGTTTACTCCAAGAAGGTCATGGAGCCCGAGTTTGACAAAAACATGAAGGAAATGGGTCAGGAGGTCATCAAGCCTGAGAAGAGGCTCCCTCCTGCCTGTATCGCCGCCTTCTGCATTCCCATCTGTCTCTTCTGGTTCGGATGGACGGGACGAACTGCTTCTATTCACTGGATCGTTCCCATCGTAAGCCTCGCATCGTTTTTGCCCGAGTCTTCCCTTCACCGGTTTGCTGACCCGTTTGCTGCCTTTTATCGCTTCGTATCATCAGGTCGGATCCGGATTCTTCGGTCTCGGTTCTTTCCTCTTGTTCCAGACTATCTTTGCTTACCTTACTGATGTGAGTATACAGATTTCGACTCGAATCGGCGATTCGCGATACTGACGCCAGTGCTCCGTTCATCCAGGCTTACCCCAAGGACGCTGCCTCGATTCTTGCCGGTAACGATCTGATGCGATCCGGTTTCGGAGCTGCCTGTACGTGTTTTACCCTGCGCACACATTCATCGATCCGGAGGTTACTAACCTCTGCTTTGCTGTTCACTCCCCCTCTTCCCTCCTGATTCTCCCTCCGCCAACAGTCCCTCTCTTCGCAAATGCGATGTATTCTAAGCTCGGCATCGGAGGAGCCTCTTCCCTGCTCGGTGGTCTCGCTTGCTTGTTCATTCCCATCCCCTTCGTTCTCGTCAAGTGGGGAGACAAGATCCGACACAAGTCCAAGAAGGCCAACCACGACCTTTAGATTGCTTCGCCCGATCTCGCTTCTCGTCGACAACACCGAAACCAAACACTCAAAGTCAAAGCTGAAGCCAAAATTTTACAAAACCGAAGCTCAACACCCAATAAACTCCCTTACTTATACGCCTCGATCTGTCTCAAGACTCTTCTTCATCGTCCCTTATTTGCCTAATGCCTCCGTACACTTGCTATCCATCGCCTCACGTGATTGTGCCTTTCCCCACACACTCCTAGACTTTGCCTGATCTCTCGTTCCGTTTCTCATGCGTTCATTCACACCTCGCTTTCGACCTACGACTGTATCTTTAGTATGATGTTTTCCCGTACTCCAATAGCCCGATGCTCCGAACCGTGACTAGACGAAAGCAAGAGTCGTCGTCTAGTCTCCTCCCGATTGTAGATCAGGCCGCTGAGAGAGACGATGAGGACGATCGGTACGGACAACGATTTCGCAACAGTTTCGTAGCAGTTCCGGGACACTCACTTTCAGCCATCTCAATCGTAGTGTCTGTCGATACTCTGACCATCTGTCATCCCGTCGCCGCTACTACGCACTCGTGTCGATATCATCATCCATACACGCAATCGCCCGGACGCTGACGAGCTTGAGCATCCGTGATACCACTACCACAGCGGCTCGACTGACCTTTTCTTCTGCCGATCTACTCGATACCTTGCTGGCACACCCGACTCTGCCAAGCCAGGCCGTCTGTAAAGCAGCACTTACTGCACCAACAAGTCAGGCTCAAGTCCAAACGACACGCCTTTCTCCTCGACCGTCCGACCGAGACCATCATTGCTGTCGTCCGAGAAGTCGACGACTTTCCTTCGCTCCCTGCTTTCTGCTCGGCGTCGTTCTTGCTCTACGAGATCGGCTGTTCTCTTCTCTACGTCTGCGAGACGTTTCGTGTTTGACGACCTGAGCAGCTTCTCCCGTTCTTTAGCGAGGTAAGCTGCCTCTCATCATCGTCTGATATCGAGCAAACACATTGACTGCCGACTCGTGTCCCTCCATCTTTTCCTCGTTCTTGTTCTTACTCACACTTCGTACATCGTCCAGCGTCCATCGCTCTGCCTGATCGAGCTTTCACTCTCGTTCACGCTCTACCAGATACGATCGACTTTCACGAGTCGCTCGAGAAGCTCTCGAGTCGGTCGATACACCGCTCCCGTCCATCTTCCTGGCGTACGGGACGTCCATTGTCATTTCATCAGCTACTCTCGTAACAACATCTTGCAGCTCACGATAGATCTATGGCCACTTCTCCAACCGCTTCGCTTTCACGTCCCCTTCGTCGGATACGATGGTCAGCGACTCTTGGAGTCCAGTTGACCCGGAACCTCTGGGAGAGCATGACGATGTCCTGGCTCTAGTACCTAGGCGTTCTTTCTGTGTGGAAATCCAGGAGCAGGCGCTCTCTACCGACTTAAGCTTGTTCGTCGTTTCAGGATCAAGTCCTTGTTCT
The DNA here is from genome assembly GCA_039545415.1 of Udeniomyces megalosporus. Lineage (NCBI taxonomy): Eukaryota > Fungi > Basidiomycota > Tremellomycetes > Cystofilobasidiales > Mrakiaceae > Udeniomyces > Udeniomyces megalosporus. The sequence goes on along the minus strand of BCKM01000018.1, from coordinate 118,535 downwards.
TGCAGTACGATCTACGCATTATTATACATCTTATTTTTAGCTTTCATTCGAGCTGTTGTGGGTAGGAATCGAGCGAGATGCTGACTTGGACTCGTTTGCCGTTCCAGGTTCGAGTCGTTCCCCTTGGTCTTCCAGGAGGTTCATGGCTTCAACCCTGGACTCGGAGGGTGAGTCATTGCCTCTGCCATCTGTCTTACTGTGCCATGTGCCACTGGACGCTACTGCGTGCTACTGGGCGCTGCCGTCGTCTGCCGTATCTCTGTCGCTGTGCTGATCATCTCCCTCATCTCTTTCATCTCTTTCATCTCTTTCATCTCTTTGATCTCTCCCCCCATTTTTGAGAGCTTCGTTCAGCAAACATCCCGTCCAGGATCATTTACTACGTTCACACTCAGACCTCAGCTATCACGTCTGTTCCTCGTTGATTCATGATCCAGGCAAACATGTCATCGAGACGTGGAAGCAAAAGGAGGGCAGGAGCAATTCGAGGTGGGAAGAAAGTGTTGGATTGACGAGTCATAGCAGCAGCGTCTGAATCCACCAGCGAGGTGCTTCGTTGCGCCAACAAGGGCCAACGCGAAGGAGTGGGAACAAGATGTTTGTCGAGGGATTCTTGGATACAAGATTGTCGACGCTGATGCTAATGCGAGGGATTGTGATGCAATGCTGTTGTGTTCGAGAGAGCCCGGCGAGAAGGATGTGACGAGTTGAAAGCAGACGGCGGAGATTGTGGTCGACGCGGATGAGGGAAGGACGCGAAACCAAGAAATAGTCTCTTGGCAAAAGTTTTACGCTGATATTTCCGGCAGGTCGTGGTGGTTTGAGTGCACAGCTATCTCTGAGATCTTGGGACTCTTGGAGGTCTGAGCGATAATCAAAGGTGGAAGTCGACTGCGCATCGTAAAGATCTGTCCCGGCTCTGACTCCACTTTCACCCCCCATCCATCATCACCAGACATGTCAGCTCGTACTACCCTCTCGATTCCCAACTTGCCGACAGAAATTTTGCTTGACATAGGTAGCTACCTCACACCGGACGAGCTACGAACCGTGCGTCTCACGAGTCGGAGGATCAACGAGGTGATCTTTTATCTTCCTTTGGGTGTCAATCCGGTAGTCTCCAGGTGTGCTTACCCAACGTCCTGGTTTGTATATGCGCTCTGTAGATCTTGTCCTCCATGGCTTTTCGTCATGTCAGAGTTTACCTCGGCACCGACACCAAGCTCGTCAAATTCACCAAACTCTCGCGCACGGACCTTGCATCATACATTAAGTCAGTTAGCTCACATAGGTCGAACCCTCATCCATGAGTCGTCCACTGACGCTCTTCTACTTCTTGATGTATCAATTGGGTCAATATTACAGGTCAATCATTATCATGGACTTCATCAAGCCACGACCCATTTCCTCTTGGTCTAAGCTCGAAACTGCTATCCACAGGCTTCCTTCTCTTCATACTCTGGAATTCAGCTGCTCTTTCACGCTCTATAAGGACATACCCTCCACTTTCACCCAGTCGGCTTTGAATCATCCTTCGCTCTCGATGTTTGACATAGTGTGGCATCAAGAACGATTCCTTCCTCTTGCTAGCCTTCCTCGTACACGACAACACGTCCTTCAGATCCCCGTTGTCTCCTTCGACGTTGACTGTCGGGGGGAAGATGAAATTGAGGACCTGGTTAACCCCGACCTCGACCTCGACTTGGCCGATCCGAAACCTCGCTCCACATTGGGGACGTCCTTACGAAACGTCTCTCAACTCGCCAAGTCGCAACATCTCGAAATCCAAGGCCTCCGTCTCATGTTCCCGGAGGAAGATGAACATCATCTCCTCGTTGACCCTCGACCATCCATCCAATTCGCCGACTTCCCTCAGCTTACCAAGCTTTTTCTCGCCTTGAGCCGATGTAACTCCCATCCTGTTCTTCTCCCTGACAATGGACTTTGCTTCGGTCAATTACTCCTGCAGTTTCCAGCCTTGGATACGTTGTATCTCTATATCCAATTTGATGAAGACGACGAAGGACATGACTTCTCATTCTTGCTTCCTCTCACTGAACTCGCGCGTATACCGGGGCTCGAAGCGTTTGGAGAGGCGGAGATGTCGGAGTGGAGTGAGGTCTGGTGTCGTGGTGTGACTCTTGGTTTCAAGCCGACTTCTACCCTGAACCAAACGAGGCAATTGTTGAGGTGGGATGTTACGGGACCTTCCGTCTTTGGCTATGATGAAGCCCAAAAGCTCAGTCTGAGTCAAATCCAGGCCCTTTGTCGGTCATTCCCGACACTGGAGAATGTTTTGATCAATGAATATTACTTCGAGGTACGAGCGTCCATCCCTCCCTTCTCGTTTTATACTCTGTTCACTCATGGCACGTCTTTTTATTCATTGTTTTTCTCAGTATCTGAGTGTCTCAGACCTTGCTTCGACCTTCAGTCTTCTCCCTCGACTTCAAAGGCTCGATCTGGCCTACCTCGCGGACGACTTCGACCGCTTCCTCGACGAAGACTCTGAACTCTGTTCTCGCGAACACGACAAATTTCGTGACGGCCTTCGCAAACTTGATGAGAGTCGAGAAGTCCCTGATATCGTCCAGGAATTCGAAGACATTCTTAGCACCGACTACACCATCCTTCCGCACCGCACGGGTCCGATGTTCAGTCAACAAGTCCTACCGAAGTGGGAGGAGAGCTGGGAGGAGCTCGCGGCATCATCAAGCTTACTGATTAGTATAAAGCTGCGCGTAGATATCGCTCCAGGGATCGATCCGATCTATCTGAAGTGGGAGAAACAAGGCGGTTTGTTACAGCTCGTCGAATCGGAAGGGTTGGATGAGCATGCCGAGGTTTGCGATTGCTATAATCCCAGTCGTGCCAGCTACCTTCTGGAGGCCTTCGACTTCATGGACCCACTTACGTACGAAGCAGATCTCGAGCGGAGGTCGGGCGCATCTTTTGTTGGGTCAACCTAGGAGAACATGGCATAAACATCGACCACATCTCAATGATCACCATACCCTATCCTCACGTCCAACTACGCCTTTCCATCTCCCCTGCTACACTCTCTATCGACTATCTACATCGATTCATTCACCTTTCGCTCCATTCGATAATCCCCCCTATGGCCAACGATGAATTTGAACGACTCAGATTCCTCTCTTTCAAGCTCGCTACCATACCGCAAAGAAGATTACCCTTACATCTATGTGACCGTCCACATCTCTACTCCGATCCACCTTCTCCTCTTCTTACACGTCTCCTCCCGCCACAACTACTTTCCTTCTTCGATCTCCTCAAAATACCCATGATTCTTTCGATCTCTCTGCTCTCTCTCTTCAATCAATGCCTTGGATCAACCTCTCTTCGATTGTCGCCCTGATCTTGATTGAAATCGATCTTCATCATCTCTACTACATCACCTCAGAACCTATATCTCGTCTTTTTCTGGATACTTTTCTTTACTGTAGAGAGATATCATGACACCAATCCACAGACGGTTACCGCCTCGTCGTGAGGATCAAGAGCTTGGAGAACAGAGGGGATGGCTTCATAGAAATTGAATAACAAGATGGAGAAGGTATCGATAAGTGTGAGTGTGGTTGGTGGCGAGTGATCTTTGAAAGACAGAAGGAATTTGAGCAATCCAGCTGAATTGGACGACTATTAAGAATTGAAGCCAATCTCCACACCAAGAACGTCAGCGTCGCTCTCCTTCCGTGAGTTCTGGAGTGAGCGGAGTCAACGACATGATTCGGTTCAAGTAGAGAAAGCATCTTGTCATTATATAACCAGTATTCGTTCCTACGTTCAATCCATCTTCGAGGAACATCTCAATGGATAGGAAGGAGATCAACATGTATCCATTCGTATATTGGGGGAAAATCATCAATTCCCTGAGAACCTCCCTCCACTTTCCCAAATTTGGGAGGAGTCGCGCAGGAGGAAACCACTTCCACTCCCCGCAGGTCTCTCGCCTCGTATCAACGACCTCAAACTCTCCGTTCTCTAGACCATGAGCTACAACAACTCAAGAGGAGCAATCAGAGGCGGCAGAGGCGGTGCTCGAGGAGGATTCAAGAACGCTCGCGGTGGTCGTGGTGGAGGAGCTGGTCCTCGACCGCCTGGTATGGAGGATCGAACGACGATGCTGCCAAAGAGTCTCATGGGGGAACTTGATATCGGTATGTTGTTGTTCAGTTCGGGTCTAGGGAGAGCTGGTGAAGGTTCTTGAGATCAGGTGGTGGTCCTCCTTCCTGAGAGGAAGGTTGGGACAGACTTAACTGCGTGTTAACCTTATCCATCTTTTTCGCACATACGTAGCTCCCAGACCATCTTACCGAGACTCCTCTTACAATAACAACCGAGGTGGAGGTAGTCGAAAGGAAGATCGAAAGCAAGGCCGAGAAGAGAAGAGGGTATCTCGTGCGGATCCTTCCTCTCGATCCACCTACGCTTCTACTTCTCGAGGAGACGCCGATAACAACAGGAACCCAGCATCATATATCCCGTCTCACCATAGACCTCTTCCCGCTCGTGAACCCAAGTCAACTTCGACATCAACCTCAACGCTCAAGCGCAAGCGACCGTCTTCTTCCCAAGATAGTTCGAAACCTTCAACTTCATCATCTACTTCTGCTACCAAGACATCCAAGCATGTGTCTCAAGACAAGGCGACTCCTCTCTCTCGACTCCTCGCCAAATCGTCCGAAGTCGTCAATGGACCTCCTTCACGACACAAGAAACTCAAGAAGGGTTCGATTCTTAACGAGAATGAGTCGAACGAGGAGCAAGAAATCGCTTGGTTAGAGTACAAACTTCGACGAGGTGGAAGTGGTAAGAAGGGTGGAAAGGGAAAAGAACCGGAATACGGAGGAGAGGATAGTGACGGACTGGACGAGTTGTTGGATGATTTGGATCGGTTGGAGGGAGAAGCTCTAGGTATGGGCTCAGAGTCTGAAGAGGAGAGTGAGGATGAATTCGGATTGGAGGCGATGGACGAGGATGATATGTCAGGGGAAGATGAGGAGGATGAAGCGGAGGAATGGGGTGGAATAGGAGGTGGAGACGACCAGGTGGAACCCAACGAGGGAGAGGAAGAAGAAGAGGACGACGATGACGAAGACGAAGGAGATGATATCGACGATGGTGCTGCTTCATCAAGAAAAGTTGCATTCGCTACCTCCCCTCCTTCCTCCCCTCCCCCGACATTGGTTCCTGCCATCTCGCTTCCAGCTTCCACCACCACTAGTACCGCTTCTACTGACGCCTCTCTACCCGCTTCCGCTCCGACAAAATACATCCCCCCTGCCCTCCGAGCTCGACTCGCAGCTCAGGCCGCCGCCGCCTCTGGCGGCACCTCTAGCGAGAAACGAGAGGAGCTCGTTCGGCTCGAAAAGACGACCAAAGGTCTGCTCAACAGGATGGGAGAGAGCAATGTTGAGGGTATCCTCAACGAAGTCGAGGCGCTGTATCGAAAGTTTGCTAGGAATGGTGAGTAGTTGTGAACATCTCATTCTGTCTTACGACGACAGTTTGTCAAAGACACTACTCACGCGATGTTATTCATCTCGGGCGTTCTTTTTCTCCTTCTTCTGGACGACGCTCGATGCAGATGTCACTTCGACGCTGACAAAGTTGATTCTCGAGACAATCTCTTCTCATTCGAACCTACTCGACTCCTTCGTCGTTCTCTACGCTACTCTCGTCGCTGGTCTTTACAAGATCGTCGGTATTGAATTCGGTTCGTCCAGCGTCTCTGCTTCTCTTACCTTCGTATCCTTTCGTATTCCTCTCTGATGATCTTACTTGCGGTGATCTTTGTTATGTTCGTCATTCAGGTGCATCGTTTGTCCAGACCCTCGTCCAGACTTTTAACACCCACCTCGAGTCACCTTCATCTGTCGAAACGACTGAAGGATCAGTTCTTGGTAAAGAACCGTCAAACCTCATCACCTTGCTCGCAGAACTCTACAATTTTCAAGTCATCTCTTGTCTCCTCATCTACGACCTCATCCGGAAGTTCCTTGAGGCTGGTCTCAAGGATGAAAGGCAAGTCGAACTGCTATTGAAGATCGTCAGAAGTGAGTCAAATCGTTCGGTCAGACAGACAGACAGACATTTACGAGGCAAAGCTGGAGAGGCTCAACGAAACCTTTGGTACTTCTTCTCCTGTCAATAGGTTCTGGTGTCCAACTCCGGCAGGACGATCCAACGGCGCTAAAGGACATTATTCAAATCGTTGTCCAAAAAACCTCTGAGATGGACCCTGCGACCATGACGTGAGAGCTTACTCTTTCCTTGGATCCAGTCTATATTCAACTGCTGACCCTGATATTGTCCACATACGCCCGTTCATGAACAGGTCGAGAACTCGATACATGCTCGAAACGCTTACCAACCTCAAGAACAACAGAGTCAAGTCGGCTCCTGGAGGAGAGGCTGCTGCAGAGGCAACGACGAGGATGAAGAAGTTCCTTGGCAACCTCGAGAGGAAGAAACATAGTACGAATCTGGTTTTTCTCTTTTCTTGCCTTTGTCCGTTGAGAGTCTCAACTCAACAAGATTCTCTCGATCCTTCCCCATCTTTCAGTCCTCGCACATGAACCCCTTCGAGTCTCCCTCTCTGATCTCCTCTCCGCCTCAACCAAAGGAAAATGGTGGCTTGTCGGTGCAGCTTGGACTGGAAATCCACTCGTAGACGCTCAAACGGACAACTCATCCGCCATCGCTGAACAGAAGAAGATTAGGGAGCAGGAAGCTAATGGAGAGGATGAGTTGATGAAATTGGCGAGGAAACAGGGAATGAACACGGATGTCAGAAGGAGGGTGTTCGTCGTGATCATGAGCAGTAATGTGAGTTGGAGAAAACGTTTCTTGCTTGTTGCAGAGGGATATCGTCGATATTTTGTTGTGCTTACCATCATTCCTTGCTTCCCTGTGTTTGTAGGACTACCTCGATGCCCACGATCGACTCATGCAACTTGGACTCACTGATGTTCAACAGCGAGAGGTCGTTCGAGTCCTCCTCCACTGTCTTGGAAACGTCAGTCACGTCCTTTTAACCTCTCATCCTCGTACTCGTCATTTTCTGGCATGTCATTGTACTGACTCTTTACCCCTGTACTCCTCTCTACCGACGGATTCTCTCGCCAACAGGAAAAACTTTACAACCCCTTCTACACCCTGGTACTTTCCCGTCTCCTCGCCCTTCACACCCACAAGTTCACACTCCAATACTGTCTCTGGGATTTCTTGAGAGACCTTGGCGAGGGGGACGTCGGTGGAGCCGAGATTGTTCGAGCATTTAAGGAGAATGGAAGTGGAGCTAGGTTTGGTGGAAAGGAGAGGGTACCGGAAAGGAGAGTGAAGAACATGGCTAGGGGTGTGGCTTGGTGTATTGCGAGAGAAGGTGTGACTTTGAGCATACTCAAGGTAAGTAATGCTGTCGACCTCTTGTTATCAAGAGGCGACCCTGTTGTAGATGTGTCTGGATGGGACAAGATCTTCTTCTGTCTCATCCATGAAACACTGACTCACTATTCTTGTACTTGCTCATCCTTCCCGGCTATCTTCACTTCAATTCAGCCAATCAATTTTACCTCCCTGCGACCTGCCACTACCCAGTTCCTCATTCTTCTCTTCACCTACCTCATTCTCTCAACTCAAACCGCTTCTCCTCTCCTCGTTCTCGATCCAAGCACTTCACCCGACCCAAATCCACTCGAGCAGATCATCATGAAGATCTCGGGCCTACCTTCTCTCGCTGAGGGTTTGTTATACTTCTTCACCATGTCTATGTCGGGTGATGGAGATAGTTGGATGATCAACGGGTTAGGAGCGAGGGATAAGAAGATGGTTAGATGGGGAGTTGAGACGATGAGAGAGACGGTCATGATGGGACTTGATGGAAGGGGTGGGGATTGATCAGTTGAGGAAGAGTATGGTCGGGTCAACTATCTAGATGTTAGTTTAGCAAAAACAAACAAAAAGCCGTCGACTTATCGTGGAGTCATTAAATCTATCATCAAATGGATCATAAGCTAGAGAATAACGTGCAGTCGTCGTAAGAATGTCGTCAGGGAAGAGCCGGATCATAGCTGGTCATCGAAAGTTGAGCTGTCAATCAAGAAGGATCGCAAAGTTAGCATCAACAGAAAGGGACAGATCAGAAGCTAAGGCAAGGATCGAATCGCGGACTTTGAGGAGGAAGAATAGAATATTCATGAGGACCTGGGAACAACAGCAGATGGTGCATGATCAGACAACCAAACTCTGGCAGAGTAGCAGCAAGCAAACGTACATGAATGGAAGTTGCACCTATGATGAGACGAATGCGACGTGTATCATGTACATCAGTGATCTATCGTCGCAACAATCTCTATGGGGAGAAAACGTTTCCCTACCACAAGCGGCGACAAGATCTGGGTACTCTCGCATGATACCAAGCCCGACCCCTTTGATGTCGACGTCGAACGCATATCGGCAGATCAGACGAGTGATAATGGACGAGACAAGTTCGGATGCCTGTATGGAATATCGTGTACATGCATCCAAAGCGCAAGAGTCAGTTGCACGATACACAGAGGTGAAAGGAAGTGTAAGAGCGAATTCGAGGCGAATAAATGTTCACCCATATGACGGAGGACGCCCAGAAAGTAAGACTAAACGTATATGGATCTTCGGGTGTAGGATCGAATCGGAAGAAGGGGTAGACAGCCGAGTTGGGGCCGTAGCAGAGGATGACGAGCCAGCCGAGGAAGCCTACCATAGACACCTGATGAAGGAAGAGAGGGAGAATTAGGACAAGTCGGCCAGTACGGAAGCAGAGGAACGAAACGAAAGCAAGAAAGTGGAAGAGATGCTCACGTTTTGGGCAATGCTTCTTGCATGGAAGTTGATGGCGACCGACTCTCTGTGCTCCTCCAAGGTCTTGTTGTAGTTGAGACAAAAGACCATCATCTTGTGACACAGCGAGGTCATCTGGAAAGGGTAAGAGCACACGACGACGAGTGAAGACACCAATTGGACGACAGCGAAGTCGGCTAGCAGAATCAAGAGGCCATCGTGGGTGAGAGAGAGAACAAGAGTGTGGAAGGGAGATCAGAGAGATGCACACAGATCGGCCAGTAAGGTCAATCCGTCGAAGTGGTAAGTGAGGGGACGTACTCAGGGTTCGAAGTCGAGCAAATAGATTCCGGTAGAAGACAAAGTAGACAAGGAAGCTGAAGTATTTGAAGAGAAACAACAGGCCCTTTGACCGAACTTTGGTCTCGAGGATATGCGACGAGACCATTGACAAACACTGTCTCGCAGCGAACCCGTCAAAGTGGATGTCAGCCAGTATAAGACAGGTTTGGAACATAAGAAGGAAGGGCTCATACCGTTGTCGTGCCGACCCAAGAATTGACCCATATGGCAGCATCGGCAGAGGTATGCGGAAGGGTATTGAGATAGATTGACGTATATGCTGCAATATAGAAGCGTTTATGACCGTCACTTCAAGGCGTATGGCTGGAATAAGATAACGAGAAATGACGAACCTTGACCAGCAATCAACGCAAACAGAGCTGTCCCAAGTGCAGCCATGAACCAGAGGAAGCGGAGATATGATGCTGGGATCCGACTGGCAAGTTGACGTTCGAGAAAGGCCTTTTGAAGTGTAGTGAGAGATTGGCGATAGAGATGGCGTTTGTCGCGCTTCAGGACGGAGAAGCAGACGAGAGCTCTGTTGTTGAGCAACGGCGACAAGATCGTCAGGAGTTATATAGGGGGAATTATGAAGAGCACCAATGGCCCGAGAGATCGATCAAGGAATAAGTACGAACGGGCATGCCATGGTTGCAAGTGTCAGAACGATCCAGAAGGCTAGAACAGATTATCAGGGATGGCGTCAGTCAAGGTCCCACAGTGTCCACAGGTACGTGGGATCACAAAGATTAAGGGGAAATACTGACTCTTTCTCTCCCAATCTGTCCCAGCTTTTGGATCGCCTTCGATCCGAATAAGGTCCAGGTCATGGATCACCCAGCCGACGACAAGTGCAAAAGCCCAGAAGAAGAAATAGGAGATTGTTCCACCGATGCGTCTGCAGAGACAACAGTGAGTGACGGGACAGGCGTGTAGAGTCAGAATTCTCAGGCAGAATACATGAACATGTCTGAGAGAAGGATAACGGGATACCAGACCCGATGGCAAACAGAATGAGAAGACATGAATCTAGACACTGACTTTGGCCACCAATTGAGGCGATATAGATCGAAGATTTTGGTCATAAAGAGGAGGGCAACGTGAAGATACACTGTGAGATGAAAGCAAAAACGTTAGACGGCCTATTGATAAAGATGCGATGATGAATAAGAATAGGCGTGCTCACGACCAAAGTAGAACAGCAAGAAAAAGAAAAAGTTGAGATCTAGCGGAAGCTCCACATCATCTCCGTCGTCCCCCGGATTTCCAGAAGGGCTGTTGCTTGGAATGGTCTCATTCGTCGTCGTTGGCATTGACAGTAACATGTACTTGGTGCTTCCAATGAGACCTCTTAAAACTCCACGCTCTGGCAGAAGGATAGACGGTTGTTGGAAGACGAATGATGTCGTGTGGAGAGTTGCAGAGAGGAGTGAGCTGCTGTTGTTTGGAGTGGAGGAGCCTGGGAATGGAAACGAGGGTGACCAGGGTTTCGGCCAGTGATATGTATCTCCTGGTTCATATCTAGAATCCAAAACACAAGCACCCATCAGCTGGATACGCGCAAGAGGAGAAGAGGTAGGAGAAGGACACGGACGGATCGGCGACAGGGAATGGAACTGCTACCCAAATCCAGACCTTCGACGATCACGTATGAGCGAACAGTGAAGAGTTAACCAAGCTCAGTCGAGTCGGGCAGACGGGAAACCAGAGGCTTACAACCGCACATGGAATCACAACGAGCGCAGTCCAGCGTTTCCACCACGAAGAGAGCCAAATGTCGACCCGTTCCCTACTTGGCTGTCGAGAGTTCAGAATTCGTAGGAAAGTACAAGTTATAATATGGCCTCAGCTTCAGTCTCCCAATGATCATCTGCATAGGATAGGCAACTTACCCTCATTAATCCCTTCCAAAGACCTTCCTCCTCCTCCTCGTCCGCACTACCACCAAATCTCTCGGCTCCAACTTCTCCCCCTCGTCTGGCTCTTGGATGCCTCCCGTACGGTCCAGGTGATACAGAACTCGAGGAAGGCAAGCCAACAGTACGTCCACGTCGGCTGTATTTGTTATTGTTGGTTGGAGAAGATAGAGCTGATTTGGTCGGCGGAGGCCGGAGTTTGGATGGTGATGGGGCCGGGTGAGCCTTCTGCGAGGGTTGATGAAGATTTAGTGCATGAGGACCGATGGAATCAAAATATGACGTGGTAGAAGAGAGCAAGGGGAAGAGGGGTTAGCTGTGAACTCATGAGGATTGAAGTTGGGAAGATGCATTAAGTGGGGACAGCTAGGCATTTACAAATCGACCAGGGGTATAGTTATCATCTGAATTTGAGCGTAAGAATCAGCATGAGTCCACATATCCGATAGCAGAAACAGTGAAAGTCAAGGGGAGGGAGGCCCCGCCGGGACAACCCTTCCGAACATCACTCGTCATCTTTTAAGCCTCGCTCGCTCTCGCATAGACTCACTCTTCCAGCTAGGCCGAAAATCTTCACCTGTTCCTTTTGCGAACGGCTCAAACATGATCTTGGCTGGGCAGTGACGATGAAGAGGTTGAAGGGGGAGAGGAGAAGTGGAGGAAAGCGGATTGAAAGGGGAAGGAGGATAACGTGACTCTTTCTTTTCTTTTACTTTTGGAGTCTTGGCTATACGATACATGTCCACCCTTGAATGAGATCTAGGGAAATCCGTCTAGCTTAGTCCTTTCTCCTTCTCCTTCTGGATCGTCGCATCAAACACATCCGCTCCTTCCCATCGCCCTCTCAAAGCACACGTTCGCCCCAGACCTTTCATGACCTCGAGTGTAAATGCACCTGCCGAGGCATCGAGAGCTTCTCCATCGATAGAGATATTCTGTTTTGGATGGGTCGATGTTGGAGGAGGTGTGACATGAATCGCATCGACTACAGGGAGCGGATGCAAGAGGTCAACGGGATTGGAAGATATGGACGGCATGGACCAGAACAACAGACGACGAACCTTTGTAGTACTTCTGCTGAGGGACAAAGACAGATTGACCAGCATCCGCATCGGTCATGCACTTGAGAAGCGTCAACCTTGGAAGCTAGTGAGGCCAAGCATCAAGCGAGTGAGTGAGTTTGACGTTCCTCTTCTCTAGCGCTGACCAGCCGGTCCGCTTGAGTGCCATATGCTTACCTGCTCCTGCACCACGAGGTCAATGAGTCCTTCGCCTGGAGTTGCAAATGGCCATTGAATGAGGTCTCTACTTGCAGTCGACAGCAATCCGGCGCTGATGACAAGCACACAAGTCAAAAAGTGAGCCTTATCATGATAAGAGATCCTCATCGAAGTGTAGATCAAGTGAGAGAGATTGCTCACTACGCATACAGAGCCCCCTTCTCTGTGTTCGCAACGACTTCCTTCCACTCCTTTGCTCGTTCTATTTCGTCTGTTGGAGGTCCATCAGGATACTTCAGCTTTGGCAGACCCTGATCCTCATCCATCCTTTCTTGTTGCACCGTCTGATCAACCTCACTATCCACCACTTCCTGCTTCCGATCGTCCGGCGACTGGGCTCCTGCCACTTTTTGGCTAGTTGTGGGTTGGAATGGCTCTGCCGATTCTTTCTCTTGCAAGTCGGCACGCGAGTTGCAAAGGAAAGTCTTGTCGGATCCAGAAAAAGAAGCGAGGGGAGAGGACGAAGTTGTCTTGATCAGAATGGAGCCTTCCCAAGAGGGCATACCGACAGCTAAAGGGTTGGATTGCGATGACAGAGTTATCAGCGTATGAGTCTCATCGTGTCGATAGATAAGACAGATCTTCGACTCACTGGCTTTGAGCATGCCAGCGACGAAACGAGCGTCACCCATCCAGCGTAGATGTTCCGTTCCTGAGAGCGAATGGAGCTGCGGATCAGTCTAGAAGGAGCCCGTGAGAAGGGAGATTCAGTGTGCGCACCTAAATCGAGATCTGCCATGACACCGAGAGCCGTGCTTAAGAACGAGACTGATCTCGGCTTGCCTGCCTGTTTAACTGAGCAAAGGTCGATTGGAACAGGTAGACCTGACGAAAAAAAAGTCAGGTGAAGTCTTGTTCGATGGCCGTGTGAGAAGGGCAAGTGTCCGTGCGAACCTTTGATAAGGTTCAGAGCGCCGAGAGCTATCGAGAACCCATTGACTTTGCCATGAAGAGAAAGGGAGAAGGAGTTGCCGCTACCTGGTAGGTGCGACAAGCGTAAGATATGGCCCCTGATGGCTTGGGAGCAGAATAAAGCCGATCGGAGAGTGCTTACCGGCTGGAATGGGGACGATAGGGACGAGAAGACACTGACGAGCGTCCGGACGATTCGCGAAGCCGTTGACAAGCTCATGGACGAGACCATCGCCGGAAACGGTACCTATCGCGCTGAGTAAATGACCAAGTATATCTCAGCGTTTTTGGCCATTGCTATCTAGTCGGAAACGGACGAACTCATAGTTGTTGATGTTGAGACCTGACGCGATGTCCCGAGCATGTCCAGAATAGGTGGTATCTGAATCAAGACGGCTCTTTTCCGGTCAGCTATAAGAATACATCTTTCGTAGAGACCCTTCATGTTCCCACTCACAAATGACCTCTATCTTGCAACCGGCCGTCTCGAGGATCGGTTTGACAAGTCTTCTGTAGGCCCCCTCTGCCTTTCCCTTTCCACCGACAGGGTTGACTATCACGAGCAACCTTCTCCTCTTCCACTCTGATGGGAAAGCAGCTTTTCTCAACTGCTGAAGGAAGGGGAGTGGATATGCATCCGAGACATCCGGAGGGAGCGCGAGGAGGAGATGGATTGGCACAGACAGGGATGAAGGAAGATAGGAGATTGGGACCAAAGGTGTCTGAGCCGAATCGGAAGAGAAAGACGGTTGGAGTGGAGTAGAAAGGATGTAGAGGAGTGGAATGAGGAAGAGTGGTTTGGTCGATGCTAGGATGTGGAGCGAAGTGGCAAGAGCTCGAGATGAGCGACAGCTGCTTTAACTGTAGGAACACCACAGTGAACGTTGCAAGAGGCGTCTAGTTATATCGACACGATAGGCTGCAGAGATGACGGCTTCTTGTCCATCGTGCTGCGTCATTTTCCCTCCCACAAAGTCGGACAAGTCCGCACGCAGCAAGCAGAATCTTCTCAGAGCAAGGTCTCTTCGTGAAGAAGGTGTCGACGAAGCCAGCTCAGGTCCTGCACGAGCTGTCTCGGAGGTGCCGAGATCGGGACCACGTATAGCTAGAGCAGGGAGGGCGTAGAATTTGCCGGACTCACCTCGATCCGGAAGTTCCTTCGACACGACTAGATCTGGACCAATGATCTTGAGAACCACAGCGAGGCCGGAAGACTTGAGTGTGCATTTGAGAGTCATTGAGGATTGTGGCGCAACATCATGCGCGGTCATGATGGGTGTTTTGAGGACGAAAGGCAAAGAGAACGCGGGAAACGCGATCAGAAGAGCCAAGAGAGGAGCGGATTGGCGTAGCGAAGAGAAGAATGTAGGTCTGGAAGGTTTGATAGCAGGTAAAGTGCCAATAGAATGCGACAAGGGAATGAAAGTCGGGTCGGAGACCTCACAATGGCGGGGGCTTATTGGCTTAGTTCGCGATTATTCAATGTAATTTTCGACCGCTGCGCTCGCGAATCTTTGTGAAGACGAGGCCGATCAGGAACAATGAGTCTCATGAAATCATCAGAAGCGTCAAAGGTGACGAAAACGGGAAAAACAAAAAGCGAAGGAGGGAAAGGATGCTGCAGTGAGCGGTAGAAAAGAGGTAAGGTAACGAGCGATGCAGCGCGGGGAGCGTTTACTTGGCGGACGAAGAGAACTCTGGAGGGTAGGAAGAAGGAGAGGGAGGGTAGGAAGAGGGAGGGGGAGGGAAGAGGGAGGGGAGGCGGAGAGCAAAAGAAGAGGGAGTGCGCATGGTCAGCATAGATGAACGAACAAGACAGCGACGACAAAGGGCAACGGCAACGACAAAGGCAGCGACAGAAGCAACGGCAAAGGCAAAGGCAAAGGCAACTCACTCGTGACAGACTTGGTGCCCTCCGAGATGGCGTGCTTCGAGAGCTCTCCGGGCAGGATGAGTCGGACAGAGGTCTGGATCTCTCGCGACGAGATCGTCGACTTCTTGTTGTACGACGCGAGCTTGGAGGCCTCTGATGCGATTCGCTCAAAGATGTCGTTGACGAACGAGTTGAGGATGGACATGGCCTTGTTGGAGATACCGGTGTCGGGGTGGACCTGTGGTGGTGGGTGGGACAGGGAGGGGGAGGGGGTTGAGGGGGAGCGAGGGAAGGGGAGGAGCAAGGAAGGGGGTTGAGGGTGGAGAGAAAGGAAAAGGGAGAGAGGGAAGGAGGAGAAAAGACGGCGACGTCAGCCAACATGGCTCTCCCACCGCAAGTCAACCGAAGCCAAGTCCACAACCAATGCGAAACGGCTGCTCACCTGCTTGAGGACCTTGTAGATGTACGAAGAGTAGGTCTCGACTCGCTTCTTGTTCTTCTTCTTCTTGTCGCCCTCGGCCTTGGGTGCCTTGGCAGTGGTCGACTTCTTAGCGGGGGCCTTGGAGGCGGCTGGTGGGGTGAGGGGAGGGGAGGGGGGGATGATGACAGGTTTGTCAGATGGGGTCCACGATGAGGACAGCACGCAAGAGCAAGCAAAAAGTAGGCAAGAGCGCCGGCCATCAACTCACGAGCCTTGGAAGCAGGAGCCTTGGAGGCGGGGGCCTTCTGGCCAGTGGTGGAAGCGGGCTTGGGGGCCATTGTGGGTTGAGTGAGTGAGTGAGTGGTGGTGGTGGGTGGTGGTGGGTGAGGGAGTGGGTGGGTGAGAGTGAGTGGAGTGAAGTGGAGTGAGTTGAAAGTAGAAGGTAGTGGTTGGGAGGAAGAGAGGAAAGAGGGAGAGGAGGGGACTTGAAAAGGGCGCGCGCCGGAAAAGGGAGGGAGGGAGGGAGGGGGGGAGGGGAGAGAAGCGCGAGTCGAGTCGAGTCCCAGAGGGAGGTCAATTAGAGGTGACGTGGCAAAGGGCCGTCTGTGCGCCCTGATCTTTCGTCTACCACATCACTTGAGAGACTGAGAGTAGGACAGGTCGTCTGCTAAGATTTCCAACACTCTGATCCCGTTGGGTATCAGACTATCAATGAGGGTCGCTAGAACGATCAAGGCCACGTCGACCGAATTGACGTGGCCTCTGGGGGCGGGGAGGGGAGGGGCTCGCGAATCCCTCTCCTCCCTCTCCTCCCTCTCTCGCGATTCCCTCCCTCCCAAAAACGCCCACTTTTCGCCCTTCTCCCTCTCTCCTTCCAACCAACACCTTCCCACTCAACTCACTCGACTCACTTCACTTCGCTCAACCCACTCACCCAACCCACTCACCCCACCCCCCACTAACACACTCTACTCAAACATGTACGTCTTGTTCTTTCATGTCTCGCCCCGCCGTTCGCCGCCTCATGCTGACCCATATTCTCTCCCCTCCCACTACTCCCCTCCCACTACTCCCCTCCCACTACTCCCCTCTCGTTCTCTCTCCTCCCACTACTCCTCTCTCCTCCCCCCCTCCAGGTCTGGAAAGGGAAAGTCTGGCAAGGCCTCTACCACCGAGGGCGGTGACTCCAAGAAGACGACCTCGCGATCCGCCAAGGCCGGTCTCCAGTTCCCCGTCGGTCGAATCCACCGACTTCTCAAGAAGGGAAACTACGCCCAGCGAGTGGGAGCTGGTGCCCCCGTCTACCTTGCTGCCGTTCTCGAGTGTGAGTTGTACTTTCCTTTCTGCATGTGTCTGGGTGCAAGTGTCTGGGTGCAAGTGTCTGGTGTCTCTTTTCGAGTCTTGTCACTGACGCTTTCCCTCCCTGCCTCGCTCATCCTTCTCCCCTCCCTCGCTCTTTCTCCCTCCCCTCCCTCGCTCCCTCGCTCGCTCCCTCACCCCCACCAGACCTCTCGGCCGAGATCCTCGAGCTCGCCGGTAACGCCGCACGAGACAACAAAAAGTCGCGAATCATCCCCCGACACCTTCAGCTCGCGATCCGAAACGACGAGGAGCTCAACAAGCTTCTCGGACACGTCGTCATCTCCCAGGGTGGTGTCCTTCCCTCGATCCAGCCCGAGCTTCTCCCTGCCAAGTCGAGCAAGCCTGGAGGAGGCAAGGCCGGCAAGGCTTCTCAGGAGGTCTAGACGGGGTGGGGTTGATGGCTGTCGTGTGGTGTCTATCGTCGTGTCGTCTGGTCGTCCACTGTCTGCCGTCTATCGTCTATCTTTCCTTTGTGCTTCCAATTCTCTTCTCTCACTCGGCTCGGGCCGGCTTCGTCCCGCCAGCCTTGTTCTTTCCCACCTTCGCTTTTCGCTCCTTCTACCTTTGACCTTTTGGGCACTTGCCACTAATGATGCCATGTCGTTTGACGATCAATCAACCTGCGACGCGATCAATCTGCTGTCCATTGTTGAGGACTTCTGAGAGATCAACTGATACGACAGATAGATAGATGAGCCTCAAAATGACGGATCCGCCCTCTTCCCAAATCCGGTCGACGTTCATTCAACTCGAGCGACAACTCATCTCTCGTCTCGTCTCTCAACCTTCCCTGTCATCTTCCTGCCCACTGCTCAACAACATGTCACCCATCATCGGCTACCGAGTCATCTGAATCATCTGGTTTCAACCACCTGCAATCACTCACTCGCTACGCACGTCCCTTCTAGTGCTCGACAGAGAGACGGTCCCGATGGAATGACAGACGATTCGGAACAAGGCGATCGGGAGGGCATCGAGCGATGCATTCAGACCTGGTAGCAGAAGTTGGTGAGCTCAAGACACAGGACCAGATGGCAAGAGTCAAGGTGACGATGAGGGAAGACTGGGATGGGGAACAGGGTTCCATCGAGCAGATGTAGGATGTATCTTCAATGTCACAAACAAGAAATCAGTGGTCATGAGTAGGACTCTCGAGTGTATTCATCAAAGGATGGCAAAGGTCCAAAGGAGGCGAAGTCCAATGCCGAGGACTGCTGAGGTGCACTGTCCTTTCGATCAACTGTTTTTGGTGGGCACAAATCCAACGCTGAGACGACTTCCATCCAGACCGGTACCTTGAGGGCGATCTTCCGATCCAGAACCAAGTCATTGTTCTGAAGCGTACTCGCGAGTACGAAGCTGACAGCTAGCAGTTCTCCCTCAAGCTCCGATCGCTGATACAGCTGGCTGGACTGATCCCGTATCATATCACATATCAGGACTCATACGCGGCTGTCACCTCCAAGCGCTAATCGGTACACTGGTCTCGGCATCTGGGACGCTGGAATGGAAGACTCAACACTCTCCGGACATCGGCTCTCGGGAGATGGATCCGGTCGACTGATGGATGTTCAAAGTAAAAGCTGATCCATCGTAACCCTATGAGCTGACTGTCCATGGCGTCGGTCGAAGAAGACATGTCGAGATTAGAGATCATCTTGATCCGGCTTGATCGGACGCGGTCGTCGAGGATAACGAGGGCTAGGGAAAATGACGTCGGCGGAAGGTGGAGCCTCATTCCGGTCTTTCCTTGAGCTTCGTCCTCCCCCTTCCAACATTCACCCACACTTCCCCCTACACATCGCACCCATCGATAATCAATCATGCAGTTCGTCGCCAACAAAGTTCAAGACGCCATGGGTCCTCTCGAGACCGCAGCAGAGCCCTCGTACAAGCATCGTGTCAACGCCGATGGAAGCGAGCCTCAGATGAAGGCTCTCGCTTGGTTCGGCGCTGAGGACGTTAGGATGATTGATGCCCCTATCCCTGACATTAGTAAGCTCTCGAAGCCTCGGATATCGTCCTCTCGACTCGACTCAACGTCTTGACGCGCGCTGCCTTCCTCTCCTCTCCTCCTTCCCCTACCTGTTGCCTCTAGCCGAGCCAAAGGATGTCATCCTTAAGATCACTGGTGAGTGAGATGGAATGCCTCAGTGATACTGCGCTCGAACTGATACTTTGATCTACCTGACAGGCACAACCATCTGCGGATCCGGTGAGGCTATGAATGCTCCAGCAATCTATCTGTCTTTTCTCATTTTCTCACTCGCACTCATATCATATACTTGTCAGATCTCCACCTCTACCACGGCGAAATTGTTACTATGCAAAAGGTGTGTATTACCCGAACAGTAATCGACCCCAAAGGGGACTGAGGTGTAAGCTAACCATCTCCTGTTGTCTCTTCTTCCCCATCTCGCCCCTTCTTCTATCTTTCTCTCTTCCTTTTTTTGCATCTGCTCCTACTTTATCCCATCCTGTCCTAATCTGTAGGGCGATATCCTGGGTCACGAGTTCCAAGGTGTCGTCGACCGTGTCGGGCCCGAGGTCAAGAACCTCAAGATCGGCCAGCGGGTCGTCTGTTCGTTCCAAGTCGCATGTGGAACATGCCAGTACTGCCAGAAGAAGGTGAGCAAACGATAGTTCTACAAATGAACAGACGCGGAGAAACAGTTGGATGTTGTGAAAGGCGCAGGCAGGCGGTATTGATCAATCAATCCTTTCCCCCTCTTCCCCTTTCCTTTTCTATACTTTCCTATCATTCCAGCTCTCTTCTTTCTGTGACCGCACGAACAATAGTTCTTTGATGAAGACCATGTACGGACAACGAGACGCGGGCTTCTTTGGTTATTCACACTTCACCGGGGGCTTCCCAGGAGGCCAAGCGGAGTATGTCAAGGTTCCTTTCGGCGAGGTCAACCTCCTTCCTATTCCAGACAATGTTTCGGATGAGCAGGCGATATACTTGAGTGATGTCCTTCCAACTTCGTACAACTGCGTCGTTGACACCGGAGTCAAGGAGGGAGACACAGTCGCGATCTGGGGAATGGGTCCTATCGGTGGGTCCTGCGTCTATGGTTTTACTATCTATGTCATCAACGAGCCAAATACTCATAGACTGCTTTCCCTTGTATCCAGGTCAATGCGCTGCCAAGTGGGCTCAGCTCAAGGTATGTCCGCACGATTTAGTGCTGGATCCAAGCTCGCACGGGACGTGTTGACTTATCTCACCCGTTCTCATATAGGGCGCCAAACGAGTCATCGGTATCGACTTGGTTCAAGATCGACTCGACTTTGCCGTCAAGGAGTCCGGCATAGAGGTCATCAATGCCTCTGGGGGCCTCGATGTCGTCAAGAAGATTCTGGAGATGGTACCTGATGGTGTAGACGTTGCTCTCGACTGTACGTTCAACTCCGTCACCTTTTGCTTGGCTGGTTACTAAGATCACTCACCCGAATGATCATCTTCTGCTAGGCGGAACCTTCCACGAGCCCAAGACTTGGCTCCATGCCATCGAAAAAACTCGTTCGTCCTCTCCAATTTTCTGCGTCCTCCGTCGCTCTGATTAACGCCCCTTGGCGCCTATTGCTACATTCTAGTTATGCTCGAAACCGACGTATGTGAAACCGTCAACGAGATGATCGTCGCCACCAAGAAGAAGGGTCGATGCGGTCTCACTTCGGCTTACTCTTCCTTCACTAACCACTTCAACGTGAGTACATGGCCTTCTGTCTCTTATACGGCAGACTACTCCCGTGTTATGTGTCATCAGATGCTGGGCCAGGCGTGCCCGTGCGATCGCCTCGGGTTTCACGTCGTTTCCCGAGCGATTCTTTATAGACATACTGACATGCTTCGTGCCCTTTATAGATCGGAGCTCTGATGGAGAAGGGTATCACGCTTGTCGGAAATGGACAGGTATGTCACATTCCGTTCTGAAACCCCTCATCGTTGTTTCTAACTCGATCCTTCGCTTCGAACCCTCTTAATCATCCAATCCTTTTCGCTCTACTTCATTTGTATCTAAGGCTCCAGTCCACTTGTACTGGGAGGAGATTCTCAACGACTACATCATTCCCGGCAAGTTTGACCCTACCTTCATGATCTCGCACCGAGTTCCCATCGATGACTTCAAAGAATTGTACGACAAGGTACGCACACCTCACATGTGCCCGTCTGACCACTTGCGTGTAAACTGCTCACACTCTCGTCACCTTATCTAGTTCGACAAGCGAATCGGCGGTGTTCAAAAGGTCTTCGTCGAGACCCAGTTCTCTGCCCGTACGTTCCTCTTTCTCGACCTGTGCTTTACCTCGCGTCGATCATGATTGCTCTCCGCTCACCACGTTGTTTGAACGGTCTTCAATTCTGCTTCTCTTTCTCCAGCTCCTTCCGCTGGTTGCCCAAAGACGACTCGAGCGGCCGACATCTAATCAGTCGCTACCTCTCTCGCCACCCTGGCTCCATTTCTCGCCTCGTCTTGGTTTCGATACCTTTTGTAGCTCTAGTTTTACTTGCCCCGAATGTGTCTTTGTCTCTACTGCGCTTGATGAAATGACCCTTTTGCCCTCAACTTCAACAGACAGGAGGTATCCATCTCGCTCAGCCGAGCGATACATTTCGCAGGAAAAGGTCAATGGTCTCACACTTACTGATGTTGAGCTTGAGCCGTGCTAAAGGTCGCAAGTTGGATTGATATGTATCGTGAGGAGATGGTTAGATTGATTGGGAGAAGCTTAGGTAGGGCTTGAGGTTTTCATTTCCTGCATTGAGCTTAGATCGTGCCCTTCTCCTACCTTGTTGGCCTTTCTCCTTGATCCGCTTGTCTCTCTTCGCATCTTTACCACTTTATAGCCTTTTGGTGGATCTGTTCTCCCGTATTTCTCCTCTCGAGAGCTTCATCTCTGCTCTGTCCCTTAGGTCATGTCAAAAGTTCAGACAACTTGTCTGACGTATCGCGAGACTCATGTCTTTTTTTTTTTGATCTCTCGCCTCAATTCAGGATCGATTCGGTGATTTTTCAGCATATGGTCTAAATCATCTGAAGATTTGTCATACAACGTCTCTTCTCTCTCACGTCCGTGATCCAAAGAAACCTTCTCGTTGTCTTCACCGATAATCAACGCAATCAATCCACCTACTCCTGTCTTCCCCGTCCTGTCGATCAAGCGCTTCTCTCTTTGACCGTAGGATTCCAGGCAGCGATCTTGGGTCCAGTGGTAGAGTAGGGTTTGTAAGCACCCCTCGTTCCAGTCATAACTTCTCGAGGAGGAGCGGCCCACTTGGGAGTGACGATCTTGTAGATGGGATCTTCAGTGGGGGGAAGGTTGCGTAGGTGGTGAAGCCAAGAGTGCCACTCGGGTGGGACCTGAGGGATATGTGGTTCGGTTGGTTCAGGTGCGAAGAAGGGCAGGAGAAGATTTTGACGAGCTGTATAGAAAGCTGATCGAGGGTTGATCAGATCGACGAACCTGAGAAGCCTGGAAGTCGTGCTGGACGTAATCGACCCATCTATGTCGACCAGGGACTTCCTAATCACATGAGAAAAAAAAAAGAAAGAGTAGTGCAGCGGCGTTCAACAGAAGGATGGCTGAGTACAGGAGAGGATGAACGCTTACCTCGTGCTCTTCCATGTTCTCAAAGTACTGCGCGGTCGCACCACAGATCGAACGAGCAGGTTAGATCGTGAGTCGATACAATGATTCGAGGGACAGCTTACCTTGTTTCCAAATCTGAGATGTTCAAGGACAGAGGGTGAGGCAAAGGAACGTGGGAAGGGCGAGAGCGCAACGAGTGAGCTATCGGACCGGAATGGACCGAATCTCTCCAGACCTAGATGTAGACATGATCCACGAGGACGCACACATCCTTGCCCATGAAGGTTCCAGTCTTTCCGTCTCCAATGTAGCTATAGGTGAGGCGAGTGAGGGTATATCAGTCGGTAGGTTGGCTGGAGAGGGACGATGGGCGTGTCGAAGGAGATCGGCAGAAGGGGAATGAACGAACTAGACCTGTCTGAACCTGAGCGAACGAGGATAGTGTGAGCGGGTGAGTGGGTGTAAAGATAGTTGGACAGGAAATGAGGAGAAGATGTCAAAGGACGAACCAGTACTTGAAGCCAGTGGTACGGATCTGGTTCGCAGAAAGGTCAGATAGCGGTCGGTCGAGATGAGATGGATTAATTGTGGTGGAATCGGTATGAATGGAGGGATTTACACTTCTGATTGTTCTAGCTAAGGAGACCATCCTGGAGAAGGTTGATTGGGTGAGGGGCAGGTGTTTGTGTGTTGGTGGTTAGGAGAGATTTGGGTGTCCCGAGTTGTCAAAAGTCGACCCTCGCCTTGACCGTCAAGGGGTCCTTCCAAGCATCATCCTCTCGACGACACTTGACCCAAGTCTCTACCCACGCGCCCACCCGTACACATACACCTACACCCATCTAGTCTATAGCCAGCCCAGATCCCCCATCTTCAGTCCAAGGGTCAACCGACTCGCCACTTCCAACTTCCGCTCCTCCGCCTTCCTACCCTCGAATCATGCTACCCTCAAGGATCAGACTGTCCGAGAAGGTCACCAAGACCAAGCGAGCCGCTGACAAAGCCGCCAAGCTCATGGTCGCATACAATGAAGACAACGCCTTCATGAGGATGGTATGATCCCCTTTTGCTGCTTCCGACGCTCCCTTAGCTTCCTCCTCATCACCATCCTTGTCGCTTACCTACAATTACCTCTTCCATCGATGCTCCATCTTACGCACACAGAGCTGGAGACCCGAGAACATCTACAACATTTGGCAACGAACCGTTGGACCACTCTCGGCCATGTACTCTTTCCACCGCTCGCCTACTTCAAACTACCAGAACATGCAGTACTCTAAGAAGCAACTCAGATATTACTGGGGATCCGAGCTCATGAATGAGACCCATGTGAGTGCATCCTGTTGTTCTCAGAATAACTATCTTATATGGTATTCACGAGAAGTGAAAGAACGAAGCTGACGGCCTTCTCCTTTTCTCTTCCTCCCTTCCTCCTCTCTCTCTCTCTTCCTCTCTCTCCCTTTCCTCGCCTCGCACTATACGCTAGTTCAAACGATGGTATCTCCCCGCCAGTCTCCCCACTATTCTCCCTGGCAAAAACTCCTCTCCCAGTCTCAACGCTCCATCATCCGCCATCACTCGATACTCTCGTCCAGGCAAAGACGGTGGTCGACGCGCCATTGAGACCGCCGAGATGAACTCCTACCATGGCAGTCAAGCTCCTCTCGGTCCCTTCATGTTCAGAGAGCTGGAGAGAAGACTCGATCACGTCATCTTCCGAGCGTGCTTCACCCCAGACCTCCGAATCGCTAGGTACTTGATCAGGTCGAAACAAGTCCGGCTCAACGGAAACATCGTAAGTGGTCGTTCATTCATCTATTCCTCTACTCTCTAGCTTACATGATACGTGTCTGCTCGGATGAACCCTGCTTGTTGGATTCGATTGTCTCGTGTTCGGCTTTCCTTCATTTCCTCCTTGACAGGAAATCCAACCTCAAATTCGACTCCTTCCTGGCGACTTTATCGAAATCAACCCCGATGCCATCCCCTGGCTTCGAGGTCCCTCAGCTCGACACATCGCTCTCGCTCACAAGGACTCGGTCGGAGCATTCGCCGATATCAACTGGGGATACGACACTATTTTGAAAGAGAAAGTCGGGATCCGAGATGACAAGCTCAGAGCGGCTCTACTCTCGAGGTCCAAGAAGCCCAACGGAGAGATGGTCTACGATGCCATTGAGGGTCTAGAGGGAGATTTGTCGGCGAGTGGATCACAATCGAGCATGATCGAGGCTGCTCGTAAGGAACTCGCCAAGCCGGATGAGGCGGAGTTGGACGACTTGAGAGCACGTTCGAGCGAGGACGAAGAGGAGAGATCTCTCAGGGAGCAAGAGGAGGATCGAGCTAGGCAGGCGATTGGAGCAAAGGCGGAAAGCGAAGAGGTGGAGACTGACAAACGACCCGCTGGATTGAGAACATCGCCAACTCAAGGACGGAGGGCTCCCGGTTCGCCTCGTCGACGGACCCCTCTCCATCCATCTCTACTCAAGGAGCATATCCTCGCCAACGTCGCTCAAGTCCCAGAGAAGCGAATCCCACTTACGC
This sequence comes from Udeniomyces megalosporus, assembly GCA_039545415.1. NCBI lineage: Eukaryota > Fungi > Basidiomycota > Tremellomycetes > Cystofilobasidiales > Mrakiaceae > Udeniomyces > Udeniomyces megalosporus. The sequence continues at coordinate 93,446 of BCKM01000018.1, read as the reverse complement.
CCACCCACTACCCCGCTCAACCAGACGACCCTGTCGGAGCGAGTGACTTTGCCCTCCCACCATGGTCCGGACCAAGTCTCTTCGTCCCTGGATATCTCCAACCCAACTGGCAATACTGCACCCTCACCTACCTTCGACACCCAACGGCTCGATTCAACATGAACGAAATCCCAAGTCCGTACAACGCCAAAGGAGATCTGATGAAATCAGCTTGGGAATGGTGGTCGGCCAGGAAGATCAGGATGAAGACTTACACGGGAGGTCTTCAACCTGGTGGAATCGACGCGAGAGCGAGGGTCAAGGGAAGAGAGAGAGGACCAGAGACGGTCAGGTCGGGTGTCACGGAGGACTTTTACTAGCTTGGAAGAAAGTGGGAGGGGACCTCGATTAATGGAAACAATAGACCAACAGGAAGAAGGAGAGAAAGCAAGCAATGCCTTTCTCTTTTTTCTTTTTTTTTCTTCCTCCTTTGAAATTTTCCGTCCATTCTTTCGCCCCTTCTCGTTCTCGTGTTCGTCTTCTTTTCTCTCGATGTATCTCGTCAAGGTCACCTGTCACACCATGCGTGAACGAGAGGTCTGCGGTTCCTGTCGAATCGAGACGAGTGGGTATGATATTTGATTCAGAATGAGAGAACATAGACGGAGAGACTTTTTCTTTTTTTTTCTGTCACTCTTTTTTTTTTTTGTCTCTGATCTTTTTTGTTTTTCTTTGGGAGGATGGGAAGCTCAAGGGGAGCCTTGAGGGATTGAAGCGCCGATTCAAAGGGGAGGTTGTCGAGCTAACAAATGATGATGACGCAAGGTTGGAAAGATCCGATGATGATTTCCTTCTGAAACCAAGAGGTTTAAGGGATACGGTCTGAATTGGTTCGGTTAGGGGGCTTGTACATTTATCTCGCCCTGTATATGGACGGGTGAGGGGTGGAAATGGTTCCGTTGGCCGGGAGGGAAGGAAAAAGATGGATGGGCGATTTGATGCTTTTTTTGTTTTGCCTCCAGTCCATGCGGATCAAGTCCCCCGAAATTAGCCCAAAGAGCCATTCACCCAAATCTCGGTTTTTTGTCCTTTCTCTCTCTCTCTATCATGTGCCACAAAGATGACGAGACTATCAGCGTCGATATAATCTATCGACAGTGCCTTGCCCATCGACCCATGTGCTCAGATCTGCCCACAAGGGCCCGGAAGACGAGGTTCACATGACAAACAAACAAAACAAAAAGTCGGACTCGTTTGTGAGCAAAGCGAGAATGCAACAGTATATCTGTGACAAAAGGCAGGATGCAGATTGGATGAATATCGGAGCACTTTCGGGGGACCTAGCGGAGAGAGAAAGGGTTGCGAATTGGAGAGAGATCGAATTCGAGAGAGAGAGAAAGATATCGGAATCGATGAGGGTCGACGTTCGGCGCTAGATCGGCGAGTTCGGGCAGACCAAGAGAGCTGGGATCGAAAAGGAAGCTCTTGGAAGGATGAGTTGGGATTCTCTCTTCCTTGCTAGGAGGAAGGGGGGGCTCGTCTGGGCAGGATGACTGATGTCTGTGGCGATGTAGGGCTGGATGTGGCCCCTCTTGAGCAAACGCCGGATAGCAGAGGGTCGAATGGAGGACCGACAATTGATTACTACAAGCCCCTGGTTTTATTTGACGTCTGTCCGCGGGATCGCAACGTTTCGAGTCAGGCGTCCGACTTCTTTCTTCGCTTCCATCTACCACCACGAACCAACCCAATCCTCCCCTCCCCTCCATCATGTCCGCTCCCAACTCTGAGAACCCAACCATCGTCGGCTCAGGCGCCAACACTCCCTCATCCTCTAACGCCGCCCTCAACCGTGGCTCAAACGGTACAAATGGCGCTTCTGCCGGCACTGGCTTCGGTGGAGGTGTCGGTGGAGGCTCCGGATCGGCAGGAGGTTCCATGGGTACTTTTGGTGTCAAGGCTGGTCTCGCTCAGGTACGTCTCGATCCACCCTAGGATCGACAATTGTCTGTCGTGCAATCAAAACCTCAACCCTGACTTGGCTGTCTTTTTTTTTTTTTTTCTCCTTCCTCGGTGGTACCCTATTGATCTCTTCTCATCGTCGACTCTTCTTCCTGTTGGGTCTTGATACCTCTTGACATCGACGTCGCCCATCGTTAGATGGTGAGTTCCTACCAACGTACCTTGCGAGATCGCCATCGGCAACGGGCTGCCGGAATTCGAGCTGACGTCTTCCCTTCCAATCTTTCTCTTTTCCATTCACGCTTCCTTGTGTCTTTTATCTCTGATGGAATCGGAACAATGTAGCTCAAGGGAGGTGTCATCATCGATGTCGTCAACGTTGAGCAGGCTCGAATCGCTGAGGAAGCTGGTGCCTGCGCCGTCATGGTTCGTCTAGCCTCCTTTCTGCCTTTGTATACCTTCAAAGGATGACGAGTTGACCACTCCTTTGACCTTCTGCTGGCTAGGCCCTGGAACGAGTCCCTGCTGACATCCGAGCTCAAGGTGGTGTTGCTCGAATGGTATGTGTCGTGTGCAACACCGGCGACAGCTCAGACCCTTTTTTTTCTCGAGCGAAACCCTGACACGACAATGGGGGACTTTCTCTCTTTTGTGACCATGTACAGTCCGACCCCAAGATGATCAAGGAGATCATCGCTGCCGTCTCGTAGGTCACAGTCGATAGTCGTTTGAACCGTATAGAGGCTCAACTGAGCGCCATTCTTCTCTTTCTCTTGCAAAACTTTCAGTATCCCCGTCATGGCCAAGGTCAGGATTGGACACTTTGTCGAGGCTCAGGTAAGTCAACATAATACTTCAACGGGGTCCAAACACTTGAAGAGAATGCTCACTGACGAGAGCCCTCTCACTCGCTCTCCTTTAGATCATCTCTCACTTGGGAGTCGACTACATCGATGAGTCAGAGGTCCTTACTCCAGCTGATGACCAGGTGAGTGGTGAACGTGATACCTCTTTCGTTTTTGTTTCTCCGCAGCGAGAGACCTCTGACTCCGGACGGCTGATCTCGACGACTCTCGATTTAAAATGATCTAATCGAAATAGCACCACATCAACAAGCACAACTTCAAGATCCCATTCGTCTGCGGATGCAGGGATTTGGGAGAAGCTCTCAGGAGAATTTCGGAGGGAGCTGCCATGATCAGGACAAAAGGAGAGGCCGGAACCGGAAACGTGCGTACTCTCATTCTCTCTTCCGTCTCGCCAGGGTTTCTTGTGGGTGTGTATTCGTCGTTCGACCTACTGATTGATGGATCGGAGGTTTGCTTCTTTCCAGGTCGTTGAGGCTGTCCGACACGAGCGACGAGTCATGTCCCAGATCCGACGAGCTGTGAGCTGACGTTCTTCCGCTTCTCGACTCCCCCGTGTCACCCAAGTGAAGTCCTGACGCGACATGCGTTTGATTTCTTTCTTTCCTTAGTCTGCCATGACGGATGAGGAGCTTTACGTTTACGCCAAGGAGGTTCGTACTCGACCCTCGTCACGCATCGATCGATCCGAAGCGCCTGTTTGTATCCCGGATAGCTTTCCTGACCATGACTGGACCGGTCTGATGAACGGCAGCTTGGAGCTCCCTACCACCTCCTGAAAGAGACCGCTCGACTCAAGAGGCTGCCAGTTTGCTCGTTCGCCGCTGGCGGTATCGCCACCCCTGCCGACGCGGCGCTGATGATGCAGTTGGGTTGCGATGGTGTGTTTGTCGGATCGGGCATCTTCCACGTAAGTTCGATCCAGTCGAAACACCGATTCCGCCACCCGGTGACGACGGCTAAACGTTGGTCGTAATTCATGTTCGCTTCGTCACGGATCTCTCCCGTCGGACATACACACACAGTCTGGAAACCCGGTGAAGAGAGCTCGAGCTTGCGTCCAGGCCGTGACGCACTACAACAACCCGAAGATCCTGGCCGAGATCTCAGAGGACCTTGGAGAAGCCATGGTTGGACTCAACGTGAGGGATGACAAGACGATGGCGGCCGCTGGTGGACTGTACGCCGGTCGAGGAATCTAGAGAAGGTCTCGAGTGAAAAGAGGGAGAAAGATGGAAAAATGCTGGATCAGGATTGTATGGTTGATAATGAACGAGAAAAGGAGAGAAAGAGAAAAAGAAAGAAGGAAAGAAAGAAGGAAAGAAAGAAGGAAAAAAAGAAAGAAAGAAAGGGCGTTGTGAATTTCGAGGGACTTTCCCAAAATTCAAACCACCCGCAAGACACCGTCCAACCCGCCAACCATCATGCCTCACTTCCTCACCGGCTGCTTGGACAAACCAAACACACTCCAATCCATCTCCATCAACAGGAACTTTTCAACCAAACATGGTCAACCAACGATCCAACCTATCATCAACGAGATTCCCGTCAAGGAGGAAGGAAACCATCATCATCCTACCACCACCGCTAAGTGGGGGAAAGTTGAGAAACTAGTGATTCATCGTGAGGAAGAGGAGGAAGATGTAAAGGGTCAAAGGAGATTGGTGAGTTGACAAGGGAGGGAAGAAGGAAATCTTAGGAATAGGAAACGATCTGTTTGTCTAAACGATCAACGTGCTAAATCGTCCAAACCTCTCTCCTCCCCCCTCATCCTCCTCCTCCTCCTCCTCCTCCTCCTCCTCCTCCTCCTCCCCACGATCTTCCTAAAACCTTAAACGAAAAGGCTGCTCTCGCTCATTCAACCTCTAGGATCTCATTGATCACTCTACCATCACTTCCTCCAAGCGAAAAGCAATCCAGAGAAGATGATGAAGATGACGATGATGAGGAGGAGACCTTTGCAAGTATCGTCAAGACGTTCAAGACATCGACCATCAAACCTAGCAACAAGCACGTCGCTTTGGATTTCTTGACAAAGTACGTTTTTTTTTTTTGTAATCAATCCATTCAAAGATTCCTCAGTCCTAATCTGTTTTTTTTTTTTCGTTCTGTCTTTCTTTCCTTCCCTCTTTCTCTAACCAAAAAAAAAAAAGTCACAAGCTTCTTCATTGTACCACGAACGGTCACCTTTCCCTTCATTCAACCACCACCACCACCGGCAAGAAGACGAATACTGACGACGACGATAATGACGAGAAGAGTCAAACCTTACGATTACCTGGGAACCTAACTCAGTTGATACCATCAAGATCGAAGAGAGAATTTGCTTATTGCGGAAAGGAAGTTGACGTTTCGTTGTGGGATTTGGAAATCGGTTTGGGTGGGAAGGGAATGGGAGAAGGAGGAGGAGGAGGAGGAGAGATTGTGGAGGTTGAGGGAGGGAAAAAGAGGAAATTGGGAGGTGGAAAGAAGAATGGAAAAGAGAAATTGATGGAAGGTGAAATTTGGAGAGCTAGGAATGTAAGTCAAATTTTTTTCTTCTTTCTTTCTTTCTTCTTCCTTTGTTGGGAAAAAACCTCATCACTCATCCCCCCCCCCCCCCCCCCCCCCCCCCCCCCCCTTTTTTTTCTTCTTCTTCTTCTCTTCTTCGTTGATGAATCCATCCAGCTGCCAAATGACTTTTTGTCACTCCGTCCAGAAATCAATCATCTTTGCATGACGTTCCTCCCTTCCTCTCCTGGTTCATCATCATCATCATCATCATCATCGACTCATCATCTAGCAACGGGAACCTCATCAGGTCATATACGAACCTACGATGTTCGAGCTCAACGTCGACCCGTCAATAATTGGAAAGTCAATCCTACAGGTGGTGGAATAGGTCAAATCTCTTGTAGTCAACCAATGAAATCGATTTTCTCATCGTCATCATCATCATCATCATCGTCATCATCATCATTACCATCGTCATCTATTCCGTCCTCGTTGGAAAACCACAACAATGGGTACGAAATTTGGTTTGGTGAGAACGATAGTGGTAAGATTGGTTGTTTGGATTCCAGAACGGGTAGGGTCCTTTACGCTTTCTCCAATTCAACTTCAACACCGAATCATCTACTCCCTATCCCCTCCTCCTCCTCCTCCTCTTCATCCACCTTCACCACCAAACCCGATGGAATCTTGGCGACACTTTGCAACGATTCCCTCTTGTCATTCTACCGAACTCATCCTTTACCATCGAACGCAAAGATGACACCTGAAAAGGGGAAACTGGGTGTCAGCGTGGGTGGATGTCAAGGTGGGATCGTCGTTGGTTGGGAAGGTGAACCTTGGGATGGAGTTAGAGATGAGAGGAAAGAAAGGGAGGAGAGAGAGGAGGAAGAAGTTTGGCAAGGTATGAAGGATGTTGGTGGTGGTGGTAGTGGTGGTAAAGGCGGTGGGAAAAACATGATCAACCAGGATCAGGAGGAGGAGGAGGAGGATAGTGATTTTGAGGGAATCCATGAGGAGGTTCATGACGCTGATGATGATGACATGGAGGAGGGTGTCATCGTCACTATGCAGGATGACGCGAGTGAGGAACAAGAGGATAGTGAGGAGGAAGAGGAAGAACAGGTAGTCAAGCAGAAGAAGAAAAAGGTGGAACAACCCAAGAAGAAGGTCAAGAAGGGTGGTAAGAGATGATCATGAATCATGAACCATACCGTTCAGGATACACAAAAAAAAGCAGATAGTCCCATCGCTCAGAGGAGAGAGAGAGAGCCACAGAGACTACTCTTTCAAGGCTTGCCCTGTCGACGTGATCCTTGAAAGCGGAAAAGCAACCTTGGGAAGACATGGATGGTATGTATATCACAGGGGGGGTAAAAGAAACAGAAGAAAAAAAAAAAAGGAGAGTCGTGAAGGGGTCGTAAAGATTTCGGCGAGGCGCTAAAAGGGGAAAAATCCAAGTAGACATGAGTTGAATGATAAAGATTGTGGGGGCGATGCAAGACCGATAAAAGTTATGTTGACGAGTTGAGAGGGAAAAGAGCTGAGGTAGAGGCACGAGTCGAGCGAAAAGATGAGAGCAATGAGGTATATATATATAGATAAAAGGAGAAAGAAAAGAAGGCAAAAAAGCCCCCCTTTAGAACGCAAAGAGAGCGGCACCCTTCTTCCTTCCGAACGAGTAGATGAAGAGACCTGATCCAAACAGGCCCACGGTGATGCCTATGGCAACTTGAACCATTCGGAAACCGATGATGAGACCTTGAGAATATTGGTCGCCATCACCTCCAGAGTTCTGGGTCATTGCAAGACCACCAGCGGCGGCGATACCGGACTGTTTGCGGGTACAGAGGTAAGGGGAGGGATTGAGGACATGAGGATCGAGGGACAGATGAGCTGCGGGTAGAATCAACGTACAGGAACTAGGAAAAGGACACCGGGGACCATCGAAGTGAAAGCCGTTCCTCCAAAGAGTCGAGAGTACAGGTTGCCGAGGATACTGGGACGACGGGCGAGCGTTAGTCATCCTCCATACGATTTTCAAACCACCAAATCGACAGAAGAGACGACCAGCCAAGCTCACCCAATGATGAACGCTCCCAAGCACGAAACGACGTCCGATCGGTTGAAGATGTAGTGATTACCTGCCGTATTGACGACGAAACCGGTACAAGCGATGATGACCATGACAGGGAATTGCTTCGATCGAACGGGCTGTTGGTTCCACATCGAGAGGACGATCGAGAAGAGAGGGACCAGCATGAATAGCCACCATTGGGAGACGTTTGCTCGCCACCATGGTGCATCAGGTGATCGAAAGCACGCGATGGCTCCTTTGGCGTATTGATCGGTCTCCGTCTCGGTGTGGTTGCTAAGTGGCAGAAGGCAACGAAGTCAGCCACGATCTAGAGTCGACTCACACGTGTTACCAACAAATCTGGGCAAAGGCTTACGTAAAGGTGAACGCTCCAGCAAACATCGACGTCGTTCCAGCGTCAGGTACAAACTGTCCCATGACGGTAACCATCTGGGTCGAAGCCGCGGCAGCCGCGAGGGCTTGTCGTCGAGCTGTTGGATCCACGAGGAAGAAGAAGTCCGATCCAATAGCGATACCGAATCCTAAGAAGAGCGACTACAAACTCCATGGAGAGAGAAGCCATGAGAACAGACGCTCGAGTCGTGTTGAAGAGCTATGAGCGTGTTTTCCAAACGTACATATATGATGGCATAGACCATTCGAACGGATCCACCGATCAAGTTCTTTGAAGCTAACTCAAGCGAGCCACACACTGTGATGGAAGAGGAAACTGTTAGTGCCTGGATGTAAGTGTCGGAGCTCGGTGACGACTCACGAATCGTGTAACCAGGCAGAATGAGAACGACAGAGGCGGAAGCAACACCCTGATAGCAGAAGATACCAGTGACAGCGAGAGCTCGAGCGACGAAGGACATGAGCATGGCGACCGAGATCCTATAAGTAGGATGATGTCAGCATATGGACCAGGTGCAGTGCATCGAAGGGATGGAAAGTGGACGTACTCGAAGATGTTGGCATACATGGGATTGTTCTTCGCAACATGGAGTTGGAGGAAGGTGAGAAAGCACCCTCCAGCGCCCGAAGCAAAAGCATCGATGAAACTTCCTCCGAATGCGAGCGGACTGATCAACCCGGAGCAGAGCGCTCCAATCACCATCCTCTGCCAGAGGTTGTACAAGGGGGGACTCTTGAGTTGAGCGTTGAGGAGCTGAGTGCCATCGGTGACAGAAATCTCATCGTGGACTACTCTTCGGTACACTTTGTGGACCTCGTGAAGTTTGCCCAGTTCGAGACCGCCAGCGGCTTTGATGAACTTGGTCTCGGATGTCTTGGTGTCGGGATCGCCGAAGGAGATGATGACGATACCGGGGAGGTGGATAAACTCTGCATCAATCTCGAGAACTCGGGCTGTAGCGTTGAGCTGGGATTCGATTCTGTAAGTTTGCAAAGGCAGCGACGATTTAGCGAGTGCATCACCTAGCGATGGAGACCTGAAATGGGAGCCCACCGGTGAGAAGGAGCACCAAAGACCATAAGAGCCTGGGCGAGCTTGGTGATAAAGCGCTGTCGAGAGAGGATGTCTGGATGGTCAAACAAGTCCGGTGCGTCAGTCTATGAGGCGGGGATAGGGTTCGTAGAGGGGTTGGATCGACTGACCAGCGACATGATATTGGATAGATGCCCTCCTGCCTGCTTTGTCCTTGCCGGAGGGTGCGGTCGATCCCTCGAAAAGCTTCTTGCTAACGATACCGGTCACCTTTGGATCGTCCGGATCGAGAGGCTCGGTGAACCACTCGCCAGCCATCGAGTCACTCCTGGCTCTGAAGCCCAATTTGGTCATAGTTGGCACCTCACCCGCCCCACCCATGGTCGAAGCCCTCGAGAGCGTGGAAGTTGCTACGGATGCGGACGAGTTGGCTCTGCCCATCTTCTTCGAGCTTGAATGACGCGCGGATCGAGGAGCCGAGATGAAGCCTCTCATGAGCTGGGAGAGGATACCCCCACGGAGTCGGTCGTCCTCTGGATCACCGTCCTCAAGTTCTGTGGTGGGTCGACGAGACATCATCTTGCCAGATTCCTTCCGGGCTGATCCCTTTCGGTGACGGCTCCCGTCGTACTCGTCGTCCGAGACGTCCGAGGGCACTCGCCGAGACTTTCGAAGCTGAGGGACCGAGACGTTGGACGGTTTGCCCGAGTTGTGAGCCGTCGTCCGTTGGAGGTCGACATCGTTGAGAGTTTGATCAGAAGATGCGTCATCCTCGTGCTGATAGAAACCGGAGCTGGGTTGCTGGGTGCCTCGGTTCGCGATCGAGTTTCGGTTCGATCGAGGCGAGGGTTGAGGCTGAGATTGCTGGTAGTATTGTGGCTGCTGCTGCTGCTGCTGCTGTTGCTGCTGAGGAGCCATCTGATACTGTTGGGCGTATGGGAGGCCGTACGTTTGCTGGTACGCGGGCTGTTGAGCATAATGATGAGTCGGAGGAGGGGCAGATATCTGGTACGAGCCGTCGGGGGATCCGACGTATTGTTGCTGCCGTTGAGGAGATGAACGAGGCTGTTGGTGTGGTTGCCATTGCTGCGGAGGTGGTTGAAGCTGCTGCGTGGGATGAACAGGCTCGCCCAGAGCGATCGGCGCGACAGCATCGTCGGCGTCGTCTTCAGGTCCGGCTGAGGTTCCAGGACTGGAACAAGGGAGGAGGAAGAGTAAGCTGGTGAGTTTGCTCGCCAAAGGAGCTCAGAATCATGACGGACCTGATGTCCTCGGATCCTCTCCAAGCCGAGCCTCTACGTCCTCCTTGCTGCCGCTTGGGTGCAGGTGTATAATGATCCTCATCCTCCTCGTCTTCTTCTCCGACGGGTTGGACGTATGAGTACCTTTGGGGAGGTGGGACTTGCTGCTGAGGCTGTCTCGGCTGAGGCTGTTGTCCTTGAGGAAAGTATCCAGCTGCCTCAAAGTCTGCTCGAGAGATGTCCATGGAGGGTGGTCGAGCCATGTTGGTCTGGACAGAGGTATCGAAGGTCGGGGTTGGGTCGGGTAGCGGGATAAATGGCTCGATGTCGACGGAAGTTCGGTGGGTTGGATGAGAGAAGGCAGAAGGGAGTTCGGATTGCGAGAAACGGACTTGGCTAGATTGAGTTCGCAGAGGAGGACGTGAGTCCATGAAAATGCGGTGGAGTGGAAGAGAGAGCTATGCTTCGCAAGATGCGAGCGGTGGTCGAGGAATTGCCTAGAAACGGCAGATGTTAGGTAGGACGGATAGGAGGTAAGATAGCGAGGTGAAGGTATGAGGGGGAGGCAAAGGAAGTCAAACGAAGAAGAAGACTTTGAGAGGGTGGCTTTAGAAAGGCTTGATGATACAAGGAGGAGAAGGCGGAAAGAGGCTTGGTCCAAAAGGGGTATCAGCTCGGCCGGCCGGTCGAGATAATAATCGTCCCTAGGCAAGATCCGAGAAACGCCGTGAGCCAAATGTTTCGCCGAGATATCAGGGGACACGAGAGCGGATCAGAAATGTTAGAGGTGTCGTAAAGGTGCCGAGGTCAAGAGGCCAAATGAGGTGACATCTAATCTTGACATAGCGAAGAGAAGACGAGAGTGCCATGTCATCAATCAAGATTCTGTGCTTGTCGGAGGCACACCTTTTGGTGCAGGTGGGTTGGACGCGGAGAAGAGAGGATCGTACGAAGGGGAAGATGGGAGAAGAGCAAGTGGGCCAGGCTGTTGAGCTATCCTACTGCAGACGACCATGTGAATGCGATCTTCCTTACTAGTTAGCAGATGGTCTTGATTCCGTGAGTTCGTTACGTAGCGAGGACATATGGATGATGCTGAGGGTATGCTGAAAGCGTGTACTGAGAAAGGCTCGAGCTAGTTCATACTGTGAGAAATAGAGGAAGGTTAGTTTAAGGTTAGAAATACGGCAGCTCAAGATGAAGAGATGTACCATCTAGATAATCGGCGGCCATGATCCTGACGAAAAAAAAGAGAAAAAAGAGGTGGGAGATAGAGCCAAAACGGGGATGAGCGACTGGATTCAGCAGATCGAATGGTAGCAACAGGTCTAATTATTGGCAGAAGAGGCTCACATCTCCAACGCTATCTCCGGCTCCTGCAAGTCGAGAGCTTTGTCAGTAACATGTGTTTGGCAGACGACCCAGTGGTATATGAACGAACGAGTCGCTCGGCAAAATCCGGAGGATTGTCTTTGGGAGTTGCATCCTGTGAAGCACAGGCGAATGGTCACCATACGATGTCATGTTGAGATGGTTCCAGATTCGTGCGTACCGCCCATTGGACCTTGTACGTCAGGTACTCAACCACCTTGGCGACGATCGTCCTGAAGCGTACGGCAAGTTAGCCCTTGGGCCGATTACTCCGTCTTGCTTAGCTCGTCTCAACTTACCCCCTGAAGGAGAGAAATGATGACAGATGTTTAGCTCGGTTAAGTCTACAAGGAATTCAAGGCCCCACGAACCGATACGGCAGATGACACACGCCGTTGGCTTCGGAGAAGTCGGCTTGAGAAAGATGTCATCGCAAGCTGTGAGTTGATGGGACGAGTGGGTTAGTCAAGTCAAGATGTCATACTTACAAGTGCCGTCGAAGAGATTAGCAAGCGTTCCACTGGCGTTGGCGACGTCGCGAGGGACGATGAAGTTGAAGCCATCAGACGACTTGATGAGGGCATAGGCGGGCTGTCAGGGGGCAGGTAGGGGCAAGGATGTTGAGTGGGAGAGAATGATCAAGGTCGATAGAGAGGGTACTCCAGCTTACGTTCTTAGACGTCATGATGAGTGCAAAAGGGAGTGCAAGGGCGACTGACGCTCTTTCGCCCTTGTCCGGTCGCTGGAGAGGAAGATGGCCCAGTTACGCCTTTTAATTATCAAGTCCGCCATGTCGATATCCGTCAATCTTTCGGCCTCCGATTCACTGCCCACTCTAATCTCTGGCAAGGGAGCGAGAGAAATAGGAAGAGCCAAGGGTGACAACCGCGGATTCCTTCGACGTCGACCTAATTCCGACGACCATCCTCCCACGCAGCTCGCCTCCAGCCCTTGCTCTCCTCGTTCTCTTGCCTCTCCCTCCAGTCTCTCAACTGCATCAAATCCAACCTAATTACTCATGGCAGGCTGGCTCAATCTCGATACGGGTAGGCTCGGAAGTGGCGGAGCGGGAGGAGGAATACTAGGGGGAAACGTCCCCGATCTCAATCTCACCCCCGAGAAGTCGGCATTCGAGTTCATGGGGCTCACTTGGCAACAAAGACGTGGGTCGATAGCATCTGTGGGTAAGAGCAAGCTCGGCTCTCGAGCGATGCTGACCGTCCGAGGTTATGCTTTGCCCTCTCTCTTTCGCTCAACAGTGATGGGGTTCGCAGCTTGTGCTGGTACTGGCTTTGTCATGTCGATAGTCGGTGCTATTTTACTGTTCATTCCCGGAGGAACCATCCCGTTTGCTTGTGAGTCAACTGATAACGAGTCGCGGAGTTCTCGTCGACGCGAGTGCTGACCCCTTGACAATCTCTTCTCTCATCTTCTAGTTCTGTATGCTGTCGGCACCATTCTGTCTCTGGTAGGGACAGGCTTCCTCGTCGGATTTTGGAAACAGATTAAAGTATGTAATCTCGTCACCAATCCGTCTCGGGCATCAGCGGAAAGCTCACCATCTTGCTTTCGTAACCTGTTTTAGATGGTTCGTGTTTTCGCTACATCACAACGTACGATCCCTTCGATGCTGAATGACCCTTACTTCAATCCAGATGTTCAACCCCGTTCGACTGGTCGCGAGCATCGTCTTCCTAGGCTCGCTCGTCCTGGTTTTCGTGGGCGCATTCGTGCTCGGGAACGCAGTACTCTGCATCGTCTTCGTCGTGATCTGCTACTTGGCGTACCTGTGGTACTCGCTGTCTTATGTACCCTATGCTAGGCAAGTGGCCCGAATTGATTGTAATTTGATTCGAGCACGTGGGACACGAGCTAACGGCTAGCTCCCACCTCAGGTCGCTGGTCAAGAACGTTGTGGGCAAGTTCATCGGCTAGAAGAGATAATATGATGTGATGATGACCGAGAATTGATGCAAAATAGCGAGAAAGAATCGAAAGCTTGTGAAATGCAAGCCGATGACGGGTCAAGGAGATCTCGGGCAGGACCTAACATCCACCACCTCTCACCTCCCCTAGAACAAGTCGTCCCTCGCTATTCATGAACTACGTCCAGCGTACGTCCGCCAGTCACTCAGCCCCCTCCGTCTTGCCTTCCTGACGATAGCTCCCTCTCGCTTCGCGAATCGACAGTGGAGAAGCTTGGAGAGGGAACCTACGCGACCGTCGTGAGTATCAAGCTTGGCCTTTATACCTCTACCGCTAAAAGATCGCCAGCTAATGCTTACTCAACTCGACTCCACGTACAGTTCAAAGTCAGTGTCAACTAGCCTCTCCAGGACGGCTCTAAGCTCGCCTACTGAATCTGCTCTGCCGCTCTAGGGAAGGTCGCGGACCAACAATGAGATCGTCGCTCTCAAGGAGATTCATCTCGATCCAGAAGAGGGTACCCCGAGTACTGCTATCAGGGAGATCAGTCTTATGAAAGGTTGGTGGGCGGATCGTTGAGCTGAATCTCACCTTGTTTGGCTGAATCGCTTCCTTCCTCCCTTTCTGCTTCTCCCCCCACCTCTCTCCACTCGCCTACGGCCATTCGTATATATGATGACCGCTGATAACGACAGAGCTCAAACATCCAAACATCGTCGGACTTCGAGACGTCATCCATACCGAAACCAAACTCATTCTCATCTTTGAGGTCCGATCTATCTCCTACTCGTCATGCCGTCCTAGCCTATTCATCATAGCCCACACCGCCTGACGCCTCGACGCCCTTTATACCATCGTAGTTCTGTGACCAGGATCTGAAGAAGTACATGGACACTCACGGCGATCGAGGTGCTCTTGAGATGGGAACTGTCAAGTCGTTCATGTACCAACTGCTTCGAGTAAGTCCCGGTCTTCGCTCTCCTCCGCTTTCCCCCTCCTAGTTCTCCAGTCAAGTCTGACCGATCATCGCTCGTACCAGGGAATCGCTTTCTGTCACGACAATCGAGTCCTCCATCGAGATCTCAAGCCACAGAATCTGCTGCTCACGAGGAAAGGAGAACTGAAACTAGGAGACTTCGGACTGGCGAGAGCATTTGGTGTGCCCGTCAACACGTTCAGTAACGAGGTGAGCCTATAGCCGTGAGATTATAGATCAAGCCTAGATGTGGAGCGTGCTGATATCTCGAGTGACGTTGCAGGTCGTCACTCTTTGGTACCGAGCCCCCGACGTGCTGCTCGGTTCACGGACCTACTCGACTAGCATAGATATCTGGAGCGCAGGATGCATGTACGTGGTCCTTTCCACCACTATTGTCATAACTTGTGCGCTGACTGTTCGTTGGTCGCTCAGTATGGCCGAGATGATCCTCGGTTACCCTCTCTTTCGTGGTCGAGACAACAACGACCAGCTCACCCAGATCATGAGAATCATCGGTACTCCTGATGATCGAACTCTGAGGAAGATCAATGTCGACTCGGTACGTCGTGTCCTTACTGCTATCGTCGACGGATCGACTTGCTCAACTCGATGTCGATCCTGTCTTTCGCCAGCCGGAGATCGTCCTTCGACCATTCACTCGGTATCCCAAGCAACCCTTCCAGACCCTCATCCCTCGAGCGACCCCCCAAGGTAGACTTGAGCCAGCATGTTTCCTTCTTAACCCCCCTCGCTGCTCGACTGACAGATCTCAACCCCTCACCCATGTTCTAGCCATCTCCCTTCTTGAATCACTGTTGAACTTCGACCCGGCACTCCGATGCTCAGCCCATGAGGCCCTTAACCACCCCTACTTCCAGACCTCCTCAGCGCCTGCCGCTGCCCCTGCGCCTCAAGCCGCCCCTCAAGTGAGTCGATCTTCCGGCAAGGCTTCGTGACACCGGCATTGAGAGAACTGACATATTTCTGGTAGTACTACCCCCGCCAAACCACTCAGCAGCCGACCAGTAATGTCGATGCTGCTCAGTACCAGCAGCAGCTGGTGAGTGTCTGATCTCTTTCGACTTGCAGGGGTTGAGCCTCACTGATACCCTGTTGATCGTTCAATCTTCCTACAGGCGATGCAGCAAGCCCACGCCCAAGCTCAGTTCCAGCAGCAACAAGCCGCGCTTGCTCAACAGCAGCAACAGTACCACCCTGGAGGTGGCTACGGCCACTGAACCCTGTTCGCCTGACCCTAGTTGTCCTCTCTCTTGACCCAGCCTATTAGTACCGTCTTTAGCGTCTGTCTCTTATCGCACGAATCGAATCATGAAGATCTCTTACGCCCCTCTTCGCTTACCTCCTTCGCTCTCAACACGCCGTTCGCTCGATATAACGCCCTTTTCCCCAACCAAGTCTTTTTTCATTTTCATTTTTCTCTCGTTCTTTTTCTCTTTGCTACTTTGTCGTTGTCGACTCTCTGGATTCTATGACTTTCCAGCCTGATAGTTATGCAAGGATTGTTGAACACGAGGGCAAGATGAGCCGAGTGGAGCTTGAAGAAATTGGTGGTTGAATTGAGGATGAAATCGCAATTTCCTTTTCCCTCCCTCCCCCTCCTCTCCCACCAGCTCCCCTCCTCCCCCCTCACTCCTCCCCTGCTCCCACTTCGCCGGTTCTTACCAGCACCTCTCTTACTTACTACACATCATGGCGTGAGTGACGCACCGCTCTCGACACTAGACTCGTTCGTGAGCCCAAAGTGGCGGGCGAGAGAGAGGAAACGGGGAGAGGAGGGGCGAAACCGGGCGTCCTCTCGAAAAAACGGACAACGCCTTGACCAATTGGTCATCCATTGGGGGGGAGGCACAATCTCCTCTAGTGCCGGGGATAGGATAAACGAGCACGCTCCTCTGTCGCCTGTGCCCTACGTCTGGCCAAGGCGAGGGGGGCAGGTCGGGGCGCGACGAGACTAGAGAGAACGACCCTGGGGCAGGGCAGGATTTTGGACGATCAAGTCTCGCCGCAGATTGATTTCCTCAGCTGACGCCTTCTCTCCTTCTCCCTCCCTTTCTCTCCTTGTGTATCTCATTCAGTGACGCTAACAACCTTGAGCTCGAAGGCGAGGTCATCGAGTCCAACTGGGACCAGATGTGAGTGTCTGCTGCTGCTGCTTTGCGCTTCTTGGTCGCGCACCCTCCTTGCGGGCCATATGTCTCCATTGATCGCAAGCTGACCTTTATCTACCCCTCTCTCCTTCAGTGTCGACAAGTAAGCCCTTGCTACTGTTATTTTCACTTTGGCTCCCAACCAAAAACGCTCCCATCGCGAGTTGAGTCGCACACCGATGCTCGTCCGGAGCTGATCGTTATCGCTCCTTGTACTCTTCTCATCTAGCTTCGACAACATGGACCTCAAGCCCGAGCTCCTCCGAGGTGTCTACGCTTACGGTTTCGAGCGACCTTCTGCTATCCAGCAGCGAGCCATCATCCCCGTCGTCAAGGGACACGATGTTATCGCCCAGGCCCAGTCCGGTACCGGAAAGACCGCCACCTTCTCCATCTCTATCTTGCAAAAGGTACGCGCCGTCAAGCTCGAGACCTCTTCAGACTCGAACAGCCGAACTAATCGTCCCCCGCTCGCCTCTTTTTTTTTCCTCTTTCGATAGATCGACACCTCCATCAAGTCTCCTCAGGCTCTTATCCTTGCTCCTACCCGAGAGCTTGCCCAGCAGATCCAGAAGGTCGTTATCGCCCTTGGAGACTACATGTCCATTGGTGAGCCTCAGGCCCCGTTCACGTCCTCGCGATCCTGAGCTTCCGTTGGCTGATCGCCTTTGTCGCTCTCTTCAGACTGCCACGCTTGCATCGGTGGTGTTAACGTCCGAGAGGACATGCAGAAGCTTGCTGAGGGTCCCCACGTCATTGTCGGAACTCCCGGTCGAGTCTTCGACAGTACGTTCTTTGACACCGTCGTCATAAACAGACGCTCGACCAGTCGTTTGACGGATCCGTTTGCTTTCTCGCATCTTCAGTGATCAACCGACGAGCCCTCAAGACCGACCACGTCAAGATGTTCTGTCTCGATGAGGCCGATGAGATGCTTGGTCGAGGATTCAGGGAGAACATCTACGACACCTTCCAGCTCCTTCCTCAGGAGACCCAGGTCATCCTTCTCTCCGCTACCATGCCCGCCGAGGTTCTTGAGGTCACCAAGAAGTTCATGAGGGACCCCATCCGAATTCTTGTCAAGAAGGACGAGCTTACCCTTGAGGGTATCAGGCAGTTCTGTTCGTCTCGATTTCTCTTTGCGCTATACGTCTAGGCCGCTCGAATGGTTGGCTAACTTACACTCCCGTTGCCTTCTTCGATCAGACATTGCCGTCGAGAAGGAGGACTGGAAGCTCGACACCCTCTCGGACCTTTACGAGACCGTCACTATCACCCAGGCCGTCATCTTCTGCAACACCAGGAGAAAGGTTGACTGGCTCACCGAGAAGCTCACCGCCAGAGAGTTCACCGTTTCCGCCATGCGTACGTTCCAGACATATTCTGCCGGGTAGCTTGCGGAGGACGCGTTGCTTACCACTCTTCTTCAAATTACGCAGACGGAGACATGCAGCAGGGAGAGCGAGAGGTCATCATGAAGGAGTTCCGATCGGGATCTTCTCGAGTCCTCATTGCCACCGACCTTCTCGCCCGAGGAATCGATGTTCAACAGGTCTCGCTTGTCATCAACTACGACCTTCCCACCTCCAAGGAGAACTACATCCACCGAATCGGTCGAGGTGGACGATTCGGTCGAAAGGGTGTTGCCATCAACTTTGTCACCACCGAGGACGTTCCCATGCTCCGAGAGCTCGAGAAGTTCTACAACACCCAGGTCGATGAGATGCCCGTGAGTACCTTCCGCCTCGTCGCATACCTTGCTTTCCGGCCTTGGACTAATGTTCGACTTGCCTCCCTTGTCTCCTCTCCTCGCTCCAGCTCAACGTCGCCGACCTCATCTAAGCTTCTTCCCCCCAAGCTTTTTGTCTATTGTTTCCGCGTACCTCTCATCTCCATCTGGCGCGCGCTTCCCGCTTCTTATCTTTCCGTCCTTCAAAATTTTCCTGCGTCGCTTTGCAGAAACTCTTTCCCCTCTCTCCCATTGCATCTCTTTCTCTAGTAGATTCTCTCCTCCTTCCTTCGTGTCTTTCTCTTCCTTGTCTTTGGTCTTTTGCAGATAGTTTGTTGTGGAGAGGATGATTATGCTCGTCTGTTCTGCCTATCTCCGACACCTGTTCTGCCGATCTTGCTGATGAGAGAGGCACGCACCCTGCTAATCGGCCTGGATCTTAGTCAAACCCTGGTCGTCCTAAAAACCGTTTCCTTGGTCGAGCGATACTGGTCATGACATGCGAATATTCATGATCTGACGTTCACCTTTGACAGCACAGTCTCAAGGCACGTATTCAATCTTGTGGTTCTTCTTGTATCGGGGCTGGCATCATAACAATGGCTTTTTCAACATTCACAGCAGAGAGGAGCAGACCAGGTAGCTTGAGACGGTTAGAAGTATGGATGGCTTCCAGACCATGCCGCCTTACTGTAGCCGTCCCTGCTTCCCTGTTGGATCGTGCCATCCTCGATGGAGACATCCCTTTCAATGTACATCGCCCCAACTATCACTCGCTTGTCGGGTGGTCGAATCATTCGTGGCTTGTAGAAAGATACGTTTGCTACTGACTGGAGGTATCCTGATCAAAAACACCGACTAAGCCGTCCCTTGTCGATCTAAAGATATTTCAGGTTCAGGAAGGATGATCGGCAGCTCCATGTACAAGCGCCGAGCCCGTTGCAAGTATGGTGTTCGGAGTGATGATGAAGGAGGGGGGGGGGGGGGGGAGGTTGGTTGGGGAGTGATCTAAAGCTTCTGATTTTCTATATTCTTGGCGTTTCTTGACAAGGTTCAATCTGATATCGGGCAAGTTCCAATTGAAACCCCGCCGGGGAGTTGTTGAAGGGGAAAAGGATTTCACAAAAGGAGGCAATATCAAACGGTGTGATGCATGAACTATACTTCAATGTTGAAGTAAAGTAAATCACTTGACTTGAACTCCTTCTCTTTGCTCACCGATCTTCTCGCCCCTCAAGATTTCCCCTAGGCGTTTGCTTTTCTCCTTTCTCGGTGCAGAACGTTTGAACCTGCTCCTCGCTTTTGATGGTCTGGGTCTGTCCGGGCAACGCATTGAGGAGGGATCAGCAGAGAGAAGTCCGGACGTTGACTTCCCCTTTTCCAGGCCTGCCAAACCCAAAAGAAGCGTCGATATTCCCTTTGATTTTGAGTGAGAGTACGAGTCTCCGAGACTTCGGATCATTCTTTCGGTCTCTCTTCGGTCCGGGGAAGGAGAGAAAGTTCCTAGATGACGGTCTGAACGGAGTGAGACGAAAGGAGCAAAGTGTTTGCAAGACGAGGAACGTCGTCATAATCAATTTCAACAAGGGGTAAAGCCAGGTGAGTGATGCATCTCGCTCATCATCGGGAGTCATGCCCGGGCGATCAGTTGAAAGCTTGAGGGTAAAGGATATGAAGGACGTCTTTGGGGTGGGCTTGGTTTATTTTTTGCTTGTTCCTCACTGGGTGGCTCTATTTGATGTCTGGTCTGATGGAAGACGAAGTTTGCGTGGGGCTTGGTAGAGACGACGCTAAGAGGAAGCCAGCACTCTGTTCTAACTAGGAATGTTGATTCAGGAAAGCGTCAGAAGGTCTGAAGGGAGCCACCCGATCCGAGAGAAACATTTCCCTCGCTAGGCCAAGCTTCAAGACTCAGTGGAGGGATTCTGGCAGAGCGGTTTAGTGAGGCTCAGTTGGAATGATAGGGACCACGACTGTGGAGCACTCGGCGAATGAGTTGAATTTTCGAGGGAAACCAAAGGAGAAAGAAGTTCGAGACACAAGAGGTAACCTTTTAGGTTGGTAAGGGTCTGCTGCGGACATCTGGACTTGATTGAGTCTTTGGAATTCAGGATGATTCCCCTTTGATCCCCCTAGTCTTCCTCTCGACTTCCTCCTCGCCTCTTCCCTGCTCTTCTCTCCGATCTCACAGAACAACCGCCACCTCAACGTCCATCTCCCATTCCTTCCATCCTCCGCTCTCGATAAACCTCCCCTCAATCCCCTTCCCCAGTCAGCGCCTCCACTTGACTGCCCGATCCGTACATATACCGCAGTGCGCTTCTCCTTTACAACAATCAATCAACCTCGAGCTCTTCTCCCCTCGTCCTCCCCCTCGGCACCTGCTCCAAGCCGTCTTACCCAACCATGTCATACGCATCCCCACCAATGTTCGATTTCATGCACGACACCGATCCTTGCCCATCGAACGTTTCCTCGCCCTTCTCAACAGACTCTCCGTCAGACAACTACCATTCGCCAGGCCATCAAGTTTTCCCCTCCGATCTGGGCAGAGGGTACGAACATGAGCTCGATCGTCTGCGACAGGACGACCAGATCGAGATTGGGCTCTCGAAAAGCAAGCTAGGAGAACGAGGACCTGAAGGTGGGCGTCCGGTTCCTGGAGATTTGGCCGCGGCCGAAATCGATCCTTGTTCCAGGAACGCCTCAAAACCTCCCTCCTCTTCGAACCAGGTTTCGTCATCATCCACATCCTCTCGTTCTCGACCTCTCCCTACCCCTTCCCACCTTGATCAATCCAATCACCAGATCGACAGCCGGTCACCCTCCCTTGCCTCCCTCTTCCCAGAGGACCAAGGATGGCAATCGATCAATCCTTTCGAGGCTGACAACAACCTCGACAAAGCAGAGGGTTCCGATGGAGGCAACCCTCAAGCCAAGAGGGCATTTTATCTACCATCGGCTGAGGATGGAGAGCCCGTGAGGACCGTGCAGGTACGTAGACTCGACGATCAAGTGAAATCTCATCTAATCCGGCGATCCTCGACTCCGGATTTTCGTCTCACCTCGGTTCTTTCGGCTGACGGCTCGATCTCCTCTCTGCCCCTCTCCTCCCCTCCCCTCCCCACTCCTCGTTCCTTCGATCACACCAAAAGGCTTGTCAATCTTGTCGAGCACGTAAAGCAAAGGTTCGCATTCCTCGACATCACTGCAAATCCTCATCTGTCCTTGCTGACTCGTTTGCTCGACTATCCGTCCATCCGTCCATCCACCTCCCCATCCATCACACCACACGATCACAGTGCGACGGCGTCAAGCCCTCATGCTCTAGATGCATCAAGCACTCCATCGGCTGCTGCTACGGTCCCCCACGTCGAATCAGAGGTCCCAACAAAGCTCGATCCATCCCAAGCCTTCCTAAAGCTTCATCCGATCCTTCGTCCTCCATCTCGTCATCGCTACCTACTCCCCTCTTTACCACCCAGGCACTGGCCAGCAATCAACCCTTCCGAAATGGGAGCAAGGTTGACCTTGGCGCCATGGGGTTCAGCGACTCAAAGTCAACGAAACCCGAGGGAAGCACCTTCAAGGGAAGGAATGGCAAGCCGACAGTTGCTACGGGGACCACACCATCCGTCAGGAGGAAGCAAGTTCCATCCCTTTCCCTCTCCCCATCGGTCATCGCCAGAAGCAATTCTCCCCTCCTCTCGCCCGGCGGATCCTACCATTCATATCCTTCTCCTCGACACGTCCCATCCCATCCTACCAACGCGTCTTACTTTCCTCCTCCGCCCGACATGAACCAACAGCAGCCATCTTACCAGCCATCGACGTCATACGTCGGTCCTCAATACGCTCGTCCCATACCTTCCAACACAACCAACCACCCACCGCTCCCCTCACCTCTTGGTCCATCCATCGGATTCCTTTCCCAAAGCTACGGCGAGAGTCAACTCGACCCTCATCACTTCCAAAGCCGAAATCAAACTCGACGTCGATCCTCCGTCCTCTCACTTCACGCTCACCCTCACCCTTACCACACGACCTCTCATCCATCCCATCACAACGCTTCCCCGTTGTCGAACAACAATAAACCCCTCTCACCACCAACCTACACCACTCCACTCGCCCAAACTCGAGCCTCGTTCTCTTGCCATCCTCATCCTTACCCTCAAGACCCTTACGAGCCTCATCCATCGACGCTCTCCTCCCACCGAGGCTCGATCCATTCCTTCTCCTCTCCTCTACCATCACCCATGACCCAGAGTTTCTCTCAAACTTCATCGGTCGGTGGTCCATCTCTACCTTACTATCCTCAGACTCAACCCCACCATTCACTCTACCCACAATCCTACCGACCGACGTCCTCATCCGGTAGCTTCTGCAGCTCAAGTTGGGAAGGAGGTTGGTCAACGCTCGAATGTCCTTCCTTGACTTCCGAATCAGATCGAAGTCGAAGGGAGAGTTACCAAAGTTTCGAATTCGTTCAACCAAACAATCCTTACACTTCAAACGAACCCGATGGTTCAGACTTTTACCTGTCCTCGGTGTTCGAGGGAGAGAAGGGAGGAGGATCAGAGGAAGTCGTTGGGATCGAGGGGATGGGAGAGTTGGATATTCGAGGATGGGGTGAGAGGGAAGATCGAGCTGTCGTTGGTATCGCCGGTGGTGGTGATCTTTGATGATACTCTCCCCCCCCCCCCTCCCTTTTATTTGCTTGATTATCGTCTTATTGAGGTCGCATGTTGATCGTTTAGGTTCCCTTCTTTCTCTTCCTCTCTCTCCCATACACGGACTTTTTTTTTCTCTCTCTTCTTCTCTGTTTGGATTCGTTTGGATGTGTTTTCGGTGAATCTCTTGCTCTCTCTCTCACTCTCTCTCTCTTGGGATTTTCTCTTTCTTATCTTTTTAAAACATTGTATTGCTCATGTCATGCCCTTCTAGAATCTAATCGCCAGACCCAAAGTAGAGAAATGAATACTCATCAATGGGTTCTCACGATAGACGACCGAGAAGAAGTAGAAGAAGAAGAAGAAGAAATGTCATATCATTTCGTCGTAAGTCCCCTCTACTCAGTCCGGTTCACAGAAATCTGATCCTTCTTTTGTCACTTTGTTTAAGTGTTCACGATTTCACATACACACACACATACACACGTCAAATATCCCAATCACTCTTCATCCTAAGCCAAGCACCGACAAACTCGACCATGTCCTCGTGAACCTTTCGAATCCTCTCCGGTTCGTCCGAGGGATCGATCGAACCATTCTCGTCAAAGTGATGGACACTGTCGGGAATGATCTTATTGGGACGAAGGATGGTGTCTGCGCGACGAGGAGCGTGAGGTGAATTGGGTGTGGCAGGTCGCCAGGCTGGATGAGTAGGACGAGGGAGGAGGAGGAGAGGATCAAGGATGATTCAGAGGTGGAGGAGAACGTGAAGCGACAGGTGCAAGTTACACAAAGAGTTTGAGTTCCGGGATGATGCTTGAATCACCGCCGGGGGGGGGAGGGGGGGAGGTAGGTCGAAAAACACTCACGGTCCGAATCACCATCAATGAAAGCGAGTCTATCCATCGACAATCCATAATCGCCCAAGTCATTCACGATCGAGACGTTTGGCCATCGGGGGACTTGAAAGTGTTTCCCTGGCGGGTAAGCTTGTTGACACAACTTGGATCCATAAGCGAGATCGAGACGGTTTGAAACGATCCTCGGTCGAGTAGGGTCAGGGGCTGATTGGCGGAACAAAATTAGCATCAACGAGCGATAGCCGGTAAAAATGAAACAAGAAGGAAGAGGGGAAGGGAATGAAAGAAACGAACGAGCGCCTTGGAAGTAACCCCATTCGGTGCAAGTTTGGAAAACCCAAGTACGCCAAGTTTGTTCGAGTCCAATTTCTTGAAACTTGGTATCGTTATGCGTCCCAAAGCACTGAAAAGATCGACAGAAGATGTGTACCGTATGCGTCAGTCGTCAGATATGCGATATGAAGGAGAAGCAAGGGCAAGTACAAGGACGAACAGCGACAACGTCAATCTTTCTCTTTTGTCCCATGGCTTCGAGTTCGGACTTGGGACATTTCTTGACCCAGTTCTTTTTTTTTGTGGATGAATGACAGGGTGGGAAGGGTTTCAGCCAAAAGAAAGTCAAAGAAGACGAAAAAAAAGACAAAAACTGAGAAGGGGACGGATGAACCGAAACTGATTCGGTATGAAGATCTTTCGTTCACCTCTTTGACAAATTCGGCATAATTTTCGAGTACGATGCCAGCGTCCTCCGCTGGTGATCGTTCGACAGATGTACCATTGGCGAGGGCATCACAGAAGTCGTAGAACGCCATCGATCCAACCTGAAGAGGGAGTGACGAGAACGAGATGAGGATCAAGTTTGAGGGTAAACTAGAGGGTGAACTAACTGACTTTGGGATCCCAGTTTCGACCTTGCCAGCCGCCAAGAGGAGAGGCTAACACCGAGGCAAAGCTACCAGACCGCCATCGAGAGATGTTTGGAGTCAGTCAGCACCATGTCATGTTTCATCGGACGAGGTCGAGATCTGCGCACTCATCGTCATGCAGCTTCTCCATTCCAAAGAGCGTCTTGATCTTTTCAGCACTCTCCCTGGATTCGTCGAGAGCGGCATCGACGAGAAGAATGGATCTTTCGACGTGAGCGATACAGGTAGGAGGTGCTGCTAGTCGAATGGCGTCCATATACTGCCAGTAGTCTATCTCAGCATGTGTGACGGCAGACGAAGCGATGGCGCCATGGACGAGATTGGGATGAAGCTTTCGCATATGAGCGGCACGAGCACCAGCATAGCTTCCTCCATAGTAGATCCACTTTGTGCCGTTTCCTTCGGCTCCGGCCCTGATATCTCCTAGTCCGTCGATCTGGAGACCACGTAAAAAGGAGGCAGAGTCTTGCACCGCCTCTGCGTTGTTCAAGAACCGAAGGTCATCGGTTGAGAGGGTCTGTGCTGATCCCAGAGGGTAACTTTGGCCGTAGTAGCGATGCTCGAGGATGATGCCCAATCCTGTTGTTTGGAGCGGATCAAAGGGTCGACAATCGTTAGCGCACGGTCGCGAGAAAGAGTTGAAAACGTGACGGACCAGAGAACTCCTGATGGAAGAGAACAAGGAAGTGATTCACTTGGGTTAGAGTGAGGAACGAGGTGAGACGGTTCGATGAACAGGAAACGTTTACCTTTGCGAGTCTCGCGACGATTCCCTGTGAGAGAAAGGGAAGTCGATTCGCTCCTGAAGTTTCGCCCCCATCCAACACAAACACTGGTCCACCTGGCTCGTAATGTTGAGCGTCATACCAGTATCTTTGGCAAAACGTTTGGTTGTAGTGAGGAGAGTCGGGCGTGGAAAAGTGTGAGACTGGTTGATGGAAGCAGTGAGGCTTGTAGTGAAGTTTGGCGTCGGAGTTGATATCGATGGGAAGTTGGCTCAAGAATAAGAAGAAGAAGGATTAGAGTCATTCATCAGGATGCTGGGAGCAGTGTCGTCAGACGACAAAGGGAGATCAACGAGGGTTTGACCGGTCGTCGTCGACGGGCTGCCGTTATCGGTGGCTTGGACTCAACGAAGAAACACTGTCACACTCACCTTGAGACGTCTCGCAGCCAATCTGGGTCGTCGATTGCGTCGTCGTCTTGGTGGGCGATGAGGGCTTGATACAAGGCAACGTTGATCGGGCCAGCCCTTAACAGCTGGTTCTCGTCGGCATGAGATAAGGGTTTGGCGATAGCAGTGGATGCTACAACGAGGGGTAGGAATGATAGCAGAAGCATAGGAGTGGGGTGATGGTTGCCAAGGGGAAGGGGAAGGACGACGGAGACCCCTTCCTCTCTCGGATGAAGCCGGTCCCCCCTCCCCTTTCCCTTTCCTCCTCAATGCCTCCCAAACAGGTAAACCGCCCACCCAGATTTACTCATTGGCTCCTCAAGGCAGAGCCCGACACCAGGATAGTCAACGGCAAGGACGTAAAGGTATGAGAACCCATACCAACCCACACAGACCCTCAGCGCTGACTTTGCCTCGTTTGGCCTTCCTACTCCTTCAGTTCTCTATAGATGACCTCCAGGCTATAGGGTAAGCTTCAACCTCGTCGTTGCCTACAGTTTTTCACGAGCGAGAATCCTGTCCGAGCTGATACTTTCCCGATCGAACAAGGACGAGTCCGTGGGACGGTGTTCGAAGTAGGGCGCACAATGATGGATTCCTTCATTTCATCCTTAGGCCCTCATCTTGACCAACTCGTTTGTACAGATCACGAAGCAAAGAAGATAATGAAGGACCAGATGAGAATGGGCGACAAAGTGTGTGCTCTTGACTGACCTCAATCCGAATGACACGGCTGACCCCAAAAGCACGTATAGATTCTCTTCTATCATTCCAACACCAAGATACCAGGGATCTTTGGAACCGCAAAGGTCGTTGTCGTTCTTCACCATCGAACCGACTTGCTATTCACGCCGCAAGCTGACCCACCTCAGTCCCAACACATCGACAGGTCTCCAAGGAAGGTTACCCTGACCCATCAGCATTTGACCCTGACCATCCCTACTTTGATCCAGTGAGCTTGTCGTTCTTCAAACCTCAGGAGGGAGCGCGTCCCCCTGTTTTCTCTTTCTTCTTTTTTTCTTCGGTTTCTTTTTGCTCACCCACACTCCCGGCCCCCTACCCTCGCTTAGAAATCTAAGCCTGAATCACCTACATGGTACTGCACCGATGTCACCTTTGGTTCCAGATTCCCTCATCCAGTCACTCTTCCTCTACTCAAGTTGATAGCTAGTCTTCCCTCACCCTCAAATCTTGCCACCACTACTAGCGTCCCGACTTCAACACTAGAAGCTACCTCTCATACAGCCGTCCCTGCAGCCGCACTGCCTGATTCTCTTCGTGGACTTGAAGACATTCTCACTACCGACGCAATCCAAACCATCAAAGAGATGGCACTCATCAATCGAGGAAGACTCAGCGTTCAACCCGTCCAGAGCGAAGCGTTCGAGGTCATCATAGCGCTAGGAAGTCGGGGTGGATGGAAAGAATCGGTTGCCACTGGTAGAAAGGAGAAGGAAACGAAGATGAAGGAGACAGTCGTTGAAGGCAAACCAAAAACCGCGGAGAGGGAGAAAGCCGGAAGAGGGCAGGAAGATGACGAACATGGAGGTAAAGGGTCAGAGCTTACCAAACACAAGGTCGTGGTCAAGCGGAAACGTGGATCGAAGGAGGAGGATCAGTTAGATGGTTCACGTGAGAGTGGGGTGATCGAGCCACATATGGGCGCCGCGAGGAACGTCAGGAGAAGCGCTAGAGTTAGAAATTAGGGGATCGATCAAGGCCTTTTCTTCTTGGGGTATGTACATGGATGGACGAGAATTTGAGTTGAGATCGAGTCATCAGATCGATTCGAGTCTACCATCCTTCCCTTGCTCCCGCCATCCGACGCTAGTGTCCATTCGTTCCATTAGGTATCAGACCATCCTCGTCTCCATCGTATTGTTCGTACGTCATCAGGTTGGTATACCTCGCTGCGTACTCCATCGGTGGTCGGGGCGGAGGTGGTGGAGGAACCATCTTGGTGCTACCTCCTAACGGTGGAACCGACGTCGACAAGTGATTCTCATCCATCGGATGAGCCGACCTTAACGAAGACGTGCCAATGTTTGCCGGCGTCGAGTATGAAGGGGAAGATTCATGCCCACCGTCGACGGAAGCGAGGGCTCGTCGCTTGCCCAAAGAGATCGTCGGGTCGCGATGGAGATGGGTCATGGTTGAACCGGATGAGGTTGTTGAAATAGGGGAACTAGGAGATACCGGTTTGGCATGATTTCGGTTGACGGCTTCCTGGGCCGCGTAGAAAGCTCTGAGTTGTTCCTTTAGCGGCGAGCAAAGGAAGACGAAATGGGATGAGCATCGGTCGAAAGTGAGATGCACAAGAACAGAATATAATCACCTTTTCACTCAAGCCACCCGAGACGGACCTCGTCTGTCCACCTGATTGAGCAGCAGACGATCCACTTGCCTCATACGCGCTCCCGCTCACAGACCTACTACCGATCGAGCTATCCGACGACGAGAACTGTCCAGCCCGATCCATTGGAATTCCTTTGGATTTTCCGTTGGCTGCTCTTTGTCTGGCAGCAACGGCATCTTGATAGATGAGCCTCTGTTTCTCCTCGGTCGCCGACTCGTAGCCACCCTTGGTCGTTACCGTCAAAGGGGAGGAGAAAGAAGATGAGGACGATCCTTGACGATCGTGGTTCATGAGAAGGGTCGATTGAGAGGTGATGGACGGCGTTGAAGGACCCTGAAGAGAAAGTTGATGATTGATCGGAAGAGAAGGAGGTTGAGATGCGAGAGGTGTGGCGAGCTCGTCTAGGATAGGATTTACCACAGGGGAGTGCATCGATGCGGAGCCCAAGGACTGACGAGCAACCGGCGTGGCGTAGTCGAGAGGATCGTAAGTTGGACTTGAAGGAAGCGTAGATTGAGGCGAGCTAGTGATGATAGTGGGTAGAAAAGAGGCAGGGTTCGAAGAAAGGGACGAATGGGAAGCTGTCCGAGTAGAAGACGATACTGGGGGAGGTGGAGAGTGCAGCATGAGCGATTGGCGTTTTTGGACGAGACCGTTCGAGCCGATAGGTTTGGGGGAAGAGGGTGAGAGAGGCGAGACAGAGTTCATTGTTGGAATCCCCTCATCGATGCTAGGTGAGAGGTAAGCGAGGGAGCTTGAGGAGGCGAGAGAGTCGGATCGGCTGTTTGTTGAGGACTCAAGTGGAGGTAGGTCATACGCTGGTGACTGGAATGATCCGGCTTGGGTCTCATACGGTGACTCGAGAGAGGTCGTTGGAGTATTTAAAGGCGCGAGGATGGCTGGACGAGGTGGAGGGAGGATTCCCTGAGCTTTTGCGTGAGTGACGGCGACTTGATACGTAGCCGCCTGGAACAGTCTCTTCTTCTCGTCCTCGGCAGACTCCCATTGTGGCGGAGCAGCTGGCGTAGTCGAGGGTGAAGACACGGCTCGCTGGTTCCGGGTCGACGTCTCCTGCGCTTTTTTGGCAAGAAATCGAGCTTGATCTTCTTGAGCAAATGGGACGACAGGAGGTGGATCATTGTCGATGGGGACAGAAGCGGGAGGAGCTGATGAGCCAGCAAATGAGCCTGAAGCATTTCTATGAGTCCGAGCGACAGCTTCCTGTGCGCGAGCGAAGAGCTGGGCTTTCTCCTCTTCGGCTGTAGGAAAAGACCGAGGTGGAGGAGCCGTCGAGGATGAGGAAATCGGGTGGATCGGTTTCGGAGATGAGGAGAGAAAGCCAATACCAAGACCGGCCAGATTGGACGAAGACAAAGGAGGAGATGATTTGTTCGCTGAGGGGGAAGTGTTGACCTCGGAGTGGGCAGCATGTCCGTGTGCCTTCTTAACCGAAGCTTGGGCAACAGCAAACAGCTTGGCTTTCTCTTCCTCCGCCGAGGCGAAACGAGACGAGTTACCGGCAGGTGGAGATTTTACGGCTGTTGATGACGTCACTACCTCCGCGGGAGACGAACGCGACGTTGGTTCTTCAACCCCAAGATGCTGAGGAGAGTGCGACGAGATCGAGGAACCCTGTTGCGACCAATGCCCATCCCGGCTCAATGGCACCGAAGCGATCATCTCTGGCACGTCGGCGAATGTTCTCTCGCCTTTATAGAGTCTCGAGCTGACAGATGGATTGTGAACGAGGTAGGATTGTCGTTTGGTCTGCGTTGGGGACTGAGATTGGTGGTGCGGAGACACGGAAGGAAGAGGCGAGGGCGGAAGCGAATGGCCGAATCGAGATGGATCAGTCGAGTCGGAGGAAAGGGTAGGAGATCCGGGGGCGGTGGAAGGGAAGGAGGTTTGAGATGCGTTGGACTTCTGATAGTCGTAAGGAGCATCGTAAAGCGCGGTTGAGGGTCGGTGGTAATTCGGTGCGTTGATGGAAGGGATTGGAGCATGGCCAGAGGTTGATCGGGAATGACTTTGTGCTGAACCTCCGTTGACCATCGGCTGTCCTCCTCGACCAGTATGATCCTCCCTCCTTCCATCTAGCTCGGCTACGGGTCCGATCTGACGCACAACTTGCCTACTCTCCTCGGTTCCCATCCAGTCGATAACCACACTGATCCCATCGACTGTCCTGATGGTTTCATTTCGCTCCCCGATGACCTCAACTTTGAGCGTAAACTCGACCTCGACATGCGTCCCTCCTCTGACGGTGCTTCCTACGCCTGCTCCACGTCCGTCCATCATTCCTGCCGCTTGAGGAACCATGAGCCGAAGATCCCACTTCATCGCTCGGTGCTCGCCTGGGAAAAGCAGTGTACCTTGGTCGAGATTGAGCTTCGAGATGGAGACGACGGTAGGCTTCTGTGAGACGACTCGATAAGTCGGCGAGGGGTACTGGACCTCGATTTCTGAGCTCCGGAAGATGGCCGTCTCGATGAGAGTCAGCTGGATAGAGGACAAAGGAAGAGGGAAGCTAGTGGAAGGTATGTTGAGTGAACAGGGCAGAACGATGAGGTCATTGGGACCGTAGCTCGTCTGGAGCTGAGTGATTTTGATGCCCAGAGGGAAAGGTGGGGCAGGACTCTGGGGATCATGGTCCTGATTCGAGGAGAAATGCGAGGTCTTTGGGGACTGAAAGATGGGCCACGCTGGGTGAAGGTCGTGCGTGTTCAGGATGATAGGTTCTCGAAACCGAGACAGAGGTGCTACCTCCTTCCTAAGTAGTCCCCTACGAATGGCGACAGCGTACGACAGGGTCAGCTATCCGAGTAGATGAAAATCAAGGCAGATAACCGACCGACTTCTTCTTTCCCTTTTCTTGGATGGTGACCTCTAACCAGTAGACTATGCTTCCTCCAGTTTGACGGAGATCAGTGGAGGGGGGAGATCCAATAGGTATGGGAAGGCAAAACTCGATGTCTCTCTGAGGGAGTGATAGATGTGACGCAATCAGGGACAGCTCGACCTGAGGGAGAACGACAACGAACGACGAACGGAATCCAACAAGGTCTTGTCGTCGTTTGACTCCCACAGGATGACAGGTTGATCGAGCACTTCCTTCGTATACGAGGCTCCTCCAGCAGCTGAACGGCAACACCCAGGTTAGGATCGAAAGAGCTGAAGTCCGAGCAGAGGGAACTCGTCGCTCACCATGAATCGGAAGCTTTTCCATTTTCATCAGGGAGATCTTGCACCACGCAGCCTTGACTGCTTTGGTCGTCCGGATTTCTACCGTCTGACCATGTTTGAAGGGCCGACATGATCGTCGCACCAAGTTAGGGCTGGCTGAAACCAATCCGGAAGGGATGCAGGTCGACTCACACCCGATGCGGACGCCATGGGTCTCGACTGGGAAGAAGGTACTCCAGCATATCCTATGTTTGGCACGGATGAGCCGTCAGACAAGCTCACTGCGAGGGGATAACGAAAATTCCTGAGAGGTGATCAAGGCACACCTTTTACGAAGCCCGAATTGGCTGGTGCCCTCAAAAGACTAGGGGATGGAAGCGGCTTAGTTAAGCGATACGCACTCGATTCCAATCAACTTGAGGTGCTACTTACAGTGAGAGGTGAGGGTTGTTGGAGCTAGCCATTCTTAGATGATGACGACTTGACGATCAGGGCGGAGGCTGATAGCAGGGAGTCGAGAGAAAGTCGTCGGGACGCGACACCTGGGGTGATAGCTGCGAGGAGATTGATGGGAAGCAGGTGTAGAGGCAGAAGTCGAATCCTAACTGAAGACGGCGATGATGATGATGAGAGTCGGAAATGATCTTTACCGCGCAGTTCTTGAAGGGAAGGGGGGAAGAGGTCGAGGTCAGATAACCATCTCGAGTCGATTTCCTTGATTGCTCGTCGTTGGAGGCAGGGGGTACTTTCGGGATAGTATCAGATGGCAGTCAATCATCAACATCAACCTTGGCGAGTCCAGCAGAGGGTCGGATAAACGATGAAGCCCAAGGAAGAGAGAGTGAGAGAGAGAGATCATCGTTCAACTCCGGATCCAGGCCAAATCCTCAACGTCCCCCTTCCCTCAAGTCCCGTCCCATCCCATCCATATCCAGTCTATCACTTCCCAGATCTCAGCTCAGAGCCTCATCAAAGCTAATCCATACCGAGCCATCAATTCCACGACACGTCAAATCCCATCCATCGCAGTCTTCCTCCTAGATGGACCGGGACCATCCTCTCACTCTCGAGCTCGCTAGCCTGCGACAGGCTGTAGCAAAGTACCAGGTATGTCTCTCGGCATAAACATCAATCTGACCCCAGTCGCGCTCAACGAAAGTTCTCACCACCTTCCCTCGACTTCGTAGCAAGCGGCCCATCAATCCGGGATTCAGCTCCAGGGGAGTAGGCTCGAGTTTACCCTGCTTTCTGGTACGCCCTGGCTCGAGCTGTACAAGACAGCAACACAGCTAACGCGAACCCTTTGCTTTCTTAGATCGTCTCAAGCGGCTTGAGCACTCAACCCTTCTTCTCACTAAAGAACTCGGCATCCTCAGGGCTCACCCCGCCCCTCCCGATCTAACGCCAACCGAGACAACCCTTCGACAGCTCTCCCTCGCTCATAGGAAACTTTCTTCCCTCTTGACCCTCACTGAGGCCGATCTCGCTCGGTCAAAGGCGAGTGAAGCCAACGCGATCGCCTATCGAACTAGAGCTGAGCTCGACCTCGGAAGGCTTCAAGCATGCACCGTCAGTGTAGCAGGAGACAAGGATGGAATACCTAGCGAGAAACGACAGCAGCCGCATCACTCACCGATCGGAGGGGAGGCCGAGATCCAACAGCTGCGGGAGGAACTCAAGGAGGAGAGGAAGAACCTCGAGAAGGAACGGACAGCACGTCTGGCAGCCGAACTAGAACTAGAGAGAAGGATGAGAGACGATCGCTCAGCTGCTCTAGTCGTTGAGCGGTACATGTCTTTCTCCCAGACCTCGTCTCTCACACTTCACGCGTCTTTGAACGCACTTCGGCAGAGGCACGCTGCTACGTTGGCCACCTTGACAGCCCAGCTGGGGGAGGCTCAGAGGTCGCTGGAGGCGGAACGATCGAGGGTCGAGGGTCTGATGGTCAGGCTCAGCGACGTAGGCGAGGAGGTGGGAAGGGAAAGCGAAGGCAGAAGGCGAGAGGTCGGCTTGTGAGTGACATGGACTCTACGAGATAACAGCCAAGGAACACTCAGCAGTTGGCCTCGAGCGAACTGACGCCTTCACGACTGCTCTTTAGGCGACTGGCAGCGATGGCTCGCGAGGAGCGGATCCTCGAGATCTTGCGTAGATGGCAACACAGAGCTCAGTCAGCTCTTCGCGTCACCGACTCCTCATCCTCTTCGCCATCTCAGCTCTCTCAAGAACTTTTTCATCGCTTGGTTCTCGATGCCTCTGGTCTTCTCAATGCGGTTTCCACTTCACTCATCGAGACGAAGAACGATGAGGGGGACGATGACTCATTCGTCCCGTCTGAAGAGGCAAAGAAGGTGCTCGTGGCAGAGGAGCTCTGCGCTCGGCTGGTGGAAGAGCTGAGGATTGAGAGCACGAAGCGGCGGACCTTGGAAAAGGAGAGAAGACAGCTTTTGGGAGACGAGTTCCTGATACAAGACAGGAGAAAGATGGAGGAAAAGACTTTGCCCTCGATACCGCCTGATGCACCATCTCCTCGAAGCGTGTTCATCCCTGATTCCTCGCCGATGTCTATGTCTGCGTCTCCCCTTTCGACATCCGAGGCTCCACCAAACTCACTTCCTGTCGATCTGTCGGCTCTTCCACCACTTCTCCTCTCACCCCCATCTGCCAAGATAGCTGCTCCATCACAACATCCACTCGTTCTCCTCTTAAGAGCTCTGCCGGATCGGTACACCGGGATTCAACGATCCTTTTTATCCGTACATAATTCACTTCAGAACCTAATATCAACACTCGATCCTTCACCTGCCCCACCCGGGTCCACTGACTCGTCCCTACCAATACACCCCCATCCTCATGCGCCCCTCCTCCTGGCAGCTGTCAATCGTCTGGACGATATCTGTGAGGACGCTCGAGTCGAACTCGAGATCGCCCTCGACGATTCGACACGAGTCGCCGAGGGTTTCATTATGGCATTGACTGTCTCGGACAGCATTCCTCTTCCATCATGTCCGAACAATCGAGAAGCGCTTGAGGAGGAGGTCAGGGCGTTCCTGGACGAAGGAAGTCTACAGCAACGGGGTGGAGGAGGAAAGGTCAAGAGGGATTGGGAAGGAATCTTTGGCAAGCGGTTGGAGGACCTCGAGCACGACTTGGCTATCGTGAGTTTGACGATCTATGCTTCTTGACCTGACCTAATCGCCCACTGAATTTCCCTTTGTTGCTGGAACGTTCACAGGTGAAGGCTACCCTTGACCACCCCTCTTCAGACTCGGACCCCCTCGATGACCCTCTGAGCACCGATCAGTATACTCCAACCCCTTCACGTGGTCCCTCGCCCAGTCCATCCTACCTCTCTTTACCATCAACTTCTTCCTTACAGCGTGCCCGGTTTCATTCTCTCACACCTACCGTCGATCATTCACGACCCAACCCTCTCGCTCACCTTCCCTTTCGAAACCCCATGCCGTCCTCCATCGCTTCTAACTCCCCTTTGGCCGCCTCAAACGGCCCAGCCCACTCTCAATCCCTCGTTCCTTCACATTCCTTTGGCTCATCTTTAGGGAAAAGACCGAGTTTCTCCGGATTTGGACGCATCTTTGGCGGTGGCGACCAGGGAAGGACGGGGGCCATGTCGAGAGGGTCTTGGAGCGACATGAGCAAGGTAACAGATTCACTGGGAACTGGACCAGATGGACCTTCGAAGCTGGAAGAGACGCAGCTTTTATCCAACGGAACGGATGGATCTGGAGTTGGAGTCGAGACCGATGGTGAAGGCGATTTGGATTAGAACGAGAATTTGGATAGAAGTTTTTGACTTATCGACCGAATAGACGAGACTATTTAGTGAAATGATCTGAATAGAGTTGGAAAGATGAAGGGTAAAAAAAAAGAAGAGGCAAAAAGTCGAGAACTTCCCTCCAACCCTCCGTCCGTCAACCGCCATCACCTTCATCCTCCCGACTTTCTCTTCCCCTTCCTTCGCTCATGGCTTCCATCCTACGCTCTTCCCGCACGAGCGCCGCTCTTCAGCAATCCAAAATTGCCGGTCTTCGTCTAGGTGAGTCGGCCAGGTCAAGGTCAAATCAAGGAAGTTGTGCGTTCTGGGAGAGTCCAGGGTTGTACGCGGTCAACTCTGTTAGAGCTTTGGAGGCTGGCAGTACATTCGGCGACATACTCGGAGGTCTAGTGGATCGATGACCCCCTTAGGATCAGCCTTGCATCGGAAGCTTCGGGTGGAAAGTGAAGGCGGCGCCGAAGCTGCTCTCTCATTGAGGGGATCGTCCGCCTATGCGAGCTGAAGCAAGACAGTTGGCTCCCGAGCAGCCTTGGTGTTGCCATCAGGAATCCCAGCTGAACGGATACTCTGAACATCTCAGAGCACATCTGGTATCGGCTTTTTCGCCCTACCTCGCATGAAGGCTTACCTCTTCTTTGGTCTACCACTTTCCAGTATCCACCGATCTCGCGGGTACACCCGGCTCGACCGAAGTTGCTCCGTCTCCTGAAACCAATACTACTCCTATTTCCACTGAATCGAGCGAAATCCCAAACTTCCGTACTCAACTCCTCCTTCAACGACGTCCCTTCCTTACCCCTTCGCCCGAACCCTTCCTCGCTGAAGCCCACAGGTATAACTACCGACTCTCCACCGCACTCGCCGCCCCTTTCCCAGAATCGTTTTACATGAAGAAGGGATCGTTGGCGTCGCGTCGATTCGCGTATGAGTCGACGCTTCGAGCGAACGAGATGTTTGGAATCCCCGTCGATGAAGACATCCCCGCTGTCGAGCCGGATGAAGCTTCACTCGAGATCATGGCTAGGGATGCGGCCACGAAGCGTGACGAACAGAAGGGAAAAGGTGGCGCCGGAAAGGGACTCGACAGGGAAGGAGACAGGAACTTGTACTGTCTCGTCAAGATCAAGGGAGAGGGTTGGAGGCTGCCTGGAGGGGAGATGAACATCGTCAAAGAGTTGGAGAGCGCAGAGGAGGGAAAAGAGTTTGTTCAGTCACCACTGCATGAGGTGAGTCTTGTTTTCGATCCAGTTCAAGGATGAGGCAGGCCAGGGAAGGGAAGGGGAGAGACGTGATCATCGACCTGACATTTCGTGCGCACCCCTATCTGGTGTCACTCATCTGATACACTCTCATGTTTACACCACCAACCTAGACCGCTGCCAAGACCGTCCATGCTCTTCTTGGTCCAGATCTTTCCCTCTGGCCAGTTTCTCGTTACCCAATCGCACACATCCCTGCCTCTTCTTCATCCTCGTCGTCGTCATCATCATCATCATCACCAGCATCAACAACCACCTTCATTTTTAAGTCTCACTTCCTTGCTGGTTACCCCGTCCTATCTAAAACCGCCAAATCTCGATGCGGAATTCAAGACTTTGCCTTCCTTACCAAGGATGAGATCGAGGCGAAGGTCAAGGAGGATGGATCGGAGCAGGGAGAGGCTTACTGGGCTAAGATTGGTGGACTCTTGAACCACTAGAGTGGCTGAAAGAGGATTTTTTTCTTCTTTTTTTTTTTTTTCCTGGAAGAGGGAACAGATTAGATGGAAT
This sequence comes from Udeniomyces megalosporus, assembly GCA_039545415.1. Classification (NCBI taxonomy): domain Eukaryota; kingdom Fungi; phylum Basidiomycota; class Tremellomycetes; order Cystofilobasidiales; family Mrakiaceae; genus Udeniomyces; species Udeniomyces megalosporus. The sequence goes on along the minus strand of BCKM01000018.1, from coordinate 56,477 downwards.
CGCTTTCTCTGAAGTAGGCTAGAGGCTGAAGCTTGAAAAGGTACATGCTGACTTATGTCGCTGGTTCACTGATCCATCGGTTGATATAGTGTCACGAGGGCAGTCGGGCACCTTCACTGACCTTATCTTCCTCTTCAGCTTGACGGCTGCGTTGCAAAGTTGCTCACTTTACCTTGCCTTCCATTACGTCAGATAATTTCCGACAACTGATGCAGACCTAATTCTTTGCTTTGCCTATGCTCTTGTCTCTTCTGTACTGGATGAGGTGATCCTCGCGCTTCGGATCCCACCCACTCCGACCGAATGCAGGAGGCAGCGACAAGACACAGCAGTTCGGGCATTTCCTTCATACATTGGTCGACTTCATCATCAGGTCTAGCCGGGTGATATATGTGCCAAATTTCGTATTCAAGCCTATGCGTGATGTCTCGAGAAGACGAGTAGGGCGGTGCTACGGATGACAGGAAATGGGTTCATTTCAACGCCTTGAATCGACTAAGGTGAACTGCTCTGGCTTCCTTTGAGATGACCGCATCATGGTGATGTAGCGTCAGGCTAAGATCAGTTCAGATTAAAGGACTGCTTACAGCGGAGAAGGATGTTTGTTTTTTCCTTTCGATTCGGGCTCTAGATCTTGCCTGCCTTCCTTTCTCTTACACACAACTTCACCTTGTGCTAGTGTTCATCACATCCATACCTACACTCTTTCCCTCTACTCTTGTTCTTACCCTTTATACCTCTTAGACTTTCCCTTCCTCACGTATAATCGGACTAACCATTATTCATCTCCTCTAGCCGGCCTCAGTTCTCCGCCGGTTAACTCTCGTTCTCTTCATCGGTGGCTCCTCGGTCGACTCCTCACTGTCTCCCTCATCTTCTTGGTCATTCTCCTCCGATGAATTAGGGCCTAGTAGCTTCTCCTTTTTCCCTGCCTTGGCGGCAGCGACGGCAACAGACTTTTTGGCCTTTTTGGCTGCTCGACTAGCGTGAATTTTCTCCTTGCTCGCCGCCTGAAGACTTTTGCACTCGGTTGACCATGCTTCTTGGATAGCGGGAAGAGCAGAGATGTCGTCGATCTTCTCGAGCTGGTAAAGCTGAATGTTTTACCATGAACGCTACTCGGTCAGCATACTCTCTCGCCTCCAGTACTGTCAAGGAATCAACTTACAATCTCAGTCTCACGTCGCCATACTTCCTCATTGCCACATGGAGTCTCTAAGATCATCAAAACGCCCTCTCCATCTCCGCCTTTGCCCCAAAACGTTTCTCCTTCGCCTCCAGGGGCACCATCTCCCTCTGGGCCTTTCCAAGTGAGTAATGCCCAGAATCCCTCGAGTCCAATCTCGCCGAGTCCAATGTTCTGATGTCGGTCCTTCTTCGATCCGATAGGGAAGAGACTGTCGTTGATATGGAATGCCTTGAGGTATCGAGCGAATGGGACGAGATCGTTGAATCGAGTTAGGGTTCGGTGTAAGGAGATCGGTGGAGTGAAGTGATTCATTGTAGACGAAGCAAACAAATGACCTGGTTTTGAGTTAAACGAGGATGAGTGCCATAGATATCAGAGTAAGTGATTGTGGAAGCAAAGAGAATATGTATATACAGGTATCGATGGTGATGCCAATCCGGGTCTTATCTTCGATGAGCTCGATGATATCTCTCAGGTCCTCGATACGAGAGCCAAGCACATCACCCTGACCAGCCTGGGGGATGAACACGAAAAGAAGACAGTTTGAACATGAACCTGCAGATGTTCATCAACTATACCAACGCCTTCATATCGACCAACCAACCATGTTCTCAAGTACGACTGTCACACCCTTTGTCTCTCTGAGTGCGCGATTGATCCCTTCAGCGACCCAGATGCATCCTTGAGCACGATCGTTCCCCTTGAGAGCGCTGCCAGGATGGATATTGAAGAGGGTGATGCCGAGCGACTCGCATCTTCTGAGGTCATCGAGAAAGCATGCATCTCAAGAGGAGCGATTCGAGTCAGTCGCTTAGATGTCAGATGCAAGTGCTTGGCTGAATTAGCTGGAATGTTGATGATCGACAAACAAGATTTAGTACGAGCTTCGATCGTCGGGTTAGCGAGGTTCACCAGGTAGCTGCCGTGTGGAAGAAGACGTTTCGGGTCATACCCAAAGGCTATATGAGTCCATGTTTTGGGCGTGAGCTTCATCTAGTCGAACAGAGTGCAGTATCCTCAAGGCAAGCACTTACCTTGACAAGCTTGAGGGAACTTGGTAATGACGTCAGATGGGATCGGTGGGGACTGCCACTTTCTCTGACTTTTCACAAAGAGAGCGAACACCTTGGCACTAGGAGATATAGTCATGTTACGCCAGCCATGAGGAAGGGAGAAGGTAAGCGTGGAAAGGTTCAGGCCGCAGCGAGATCAGATCGTTCGCATAGGTTAATGGACGCAATGCACTATATCAGCTTAGTTCAATTAATACAAGCGCCATGTTCACAGAAACTAGTCACCCAATCCTGGCTGCATTCTCACAAGCCTTGTACACGCCACCAGCAGTCGAGACGTGGTGTCCGATCAAGAGGTGACTTGATGTGTTGCGAGTCGGATAGATTGGTGCTAATTTCGAGGCCTTACTTGATTTCCTCTTTTGTTTAGTAAGAGAGGCAGATGTTGACGGATCTGGCGAGGGCAGAGCGGATGAAGGGGAGGAAGAGGGTGGGGAGGGTGTGAGCGAGGAAGAAGTGAACGGCTCGTTCATTCTGTTGGGCGTTCGACAGAAAGCGGAGAATGTACGAGAGCCAAGTTGGCGGATAGTACGGAGAGGATTCGACAGGGTGACTGAAACCCGTCGAGTGGTGAATTCAGTCTTGGTACGGTCGAGGTGGTCGTCGGCTGAAGGAAGTAGACTGTAAGGCTCAGATGAGAGCGAGTTTCGAGCTAATGACATCATCAGTGATCAGGACAAAGCATGCGGCATTGATACAAGTCTAGGAGTGAAGATGGATGTCTATGAAGAGGCATGGTGGTGTAGTAGAAAGGAAAAAGTAGTAGAAGAAAAGCAAGGTATGGAGAGAAAACGACGAGAAAAGAATATGCGAAGGCCATCACAACCACAGAAGATCCTTCGGAAGGTTTCATCAGGGAGATATCTGGAAAGAAGTGGTGAGGAGAGATGGTGAGGCGGGGTGGGTGTAAGATATTAGATGAGAGGATGTGGAACGAGGCGTCAAAGCATAAACCTAAACGGCCTGAATAACCCTCTGCTCCTTCTTGTAATGCTTCTCGTGCTTTCCGGGAGCCTCCTTGGGTGCGTCATCACCAGAGGTGGTAGGGTTACTGGGATCAGAGGTGTTGGCGGCGGCGTACTTGGAACCAGCTCGAATTTTGGCTGCAGGAGGAAGACAACAGATACATACATCAGACAAGCACACACGCGGGAACATAGCCGAGGAGTTTTTGCTTACCTCCATACTTGAAGAGAATGTAGGGAAGAGGAGCCATGAGAGTAGCAAGGACGGCAAGAAGCAAGCCGGCGAACTGCGGAAAATGGACACACGAACACTGTAAGTCAACTGAACAGCATATTTGACGCGAGGAAATCGATACGAACCTGATAACCCATGCCGCGGAACATCTGCGAACCAAAAAGAGGGGTCACAGCGCCGAAGGAGTTACGCATGAGACCCTGGCCAGCAATGGCACTGCTAGAGAGCTCCCCATACGAGTCGGTTGTATAATTGTAGACCTGAGGCAGCATGGACAAGGGTTAGCAATATTCGAGTATTTGGGTGGGAATGGACATGGTGGTGATGATGGGGACGGTCTGAACTCGAGTGCACGGTAATGGAAGAGGAAGGGGCGGGGGGAGATGCGAGAGGCGCAAGGCCCGAAGGCTAAGCTCTAGTTACTTACAGCGAGGAAAATGCTGTAGATTCCAGTGATAATGAGGACCAGAGCGATGGTAGGAGCAATCTGGATGGACACAGGACTGTTAGTAGGAAAGCGGAGAGTCTTCGGCATACAATTCAAGAGCTTACCCAGTGGATCTTAGCGTATTGAGTGAAGGAGAAGATGTAAAGACCAAGGGGGAGGCAGATGGCAAAGACGAGCGAGGAGTAGAGTCGGTACCTGAAGAGAGGGTGAAGATTTGTGTACGCTTGGATCAGAGACCAAACAAAAGAGGAAGGTTCTCCAAAATGGGGAAACATCTTCCGGGCGAACAGACACTGGCGCCCGATGACTAGACTTACTCTGGAATAGGCACCCCGTTGTTCTCTTTTCGGACCTTCTCGTAGACCTTGTCACCCCACAGACCACTGGCGAATCCGACGAAGCAACCCAAGATGAGGGCGATGTATGGAAGTCCAGCGTTACCCTCTGACCAGCCGTGGTTTCCAGCATAGGTGAGAGGAATGACGGAAAGGAAGAGGAAAGTGACACCTGGAGAAGAGGGAAGAACCGGGAGGTATATGTCAGCTCGACAGAAGAGGGAAGCGTCGAACGAGGGTTCTGGATTACGTACCCCAAGCGAAGGCGATCCAGGCACCGAAAGCAAGAATGACGGGCTCTTTGATGAGAAGGGTGATAGCTCGGGTAGACGATTTCTTGAGAAGGTCCTTGATGCTCTCCGACTCGAGCTCAGCAGGGGCCCGGTATCGCTCATCGGAGGTCTCCTTTCGAAGGGCCTTGGCTCGGTCGGTAAGAATCTTGGCTCCTCGAGTCTCCTTAAGGAAGAAAACCTCGGCAACGAAGAGGACACCAGAGGCAATCATCTGATGGATGAGGATGGAAGGAAAGTTATGAGCGTTAGCGGCGAGGATCGCATGGCAAAGATAGAGCTCAACGTACGTGAACCCATTCGATCCATCTCCACCCAATGTACATGTCGATATAACCACAGTAAAGAGGAGCACTAGAGCGATGAAGCGATCAGAAGAAAGAGTTGCATGTGAGCGATGGGATGAGCATCACTTTGGACTGGGTATCTCAGATCGTCCTGGAGTCGAGAAATCAACTAACGCGATGGTACCAAAGATGGCGACAAAGGTGAAGCAGCTGTTGACGATGATAGGTAGAGGATCTAGTCAGAAAGGTCCTTCAGCGTACATGACGGAATCGAAAAAGACGAACGACATGGGAACGGATCGCTCATGGGTGTCCCAAATATCAGCGAGGGTTCCTCCGACAAGGATGGTTCCACAGCAACCGAACAATCCAGAGAAAAATCGTCCAATGATCGCGGTTTCAATGTTCTGGGCAAGAGCGAGGAAGAGGAAGCAGAGGGTGAAGCCGGCAAAGGCAGTCAAGTAGACCTCCCTTCGACCGATCAACTCGCAGAGAGGAGCGAGGACTAAAGGAGCGACACTGCATGCGAAGTTGAAGGCTACAAGGCGAGAGGGGCGAATGGAACGGAGGGACGATAAGTGGCGGGTCAGTCACCCAGGGTACTTAAGTGCACGCATGGGGTCTGTACTTACTGAACATTCCGACTTGCCCGACTACGTTGGCGACACCGAACTCTTTCGTCATGCCATCGATAGTGTTGCTGTCTGATTGGTGAAGAACGTGTAAGGCCCAGGGATCGCTGCTAATGTCAGGGGTGCGAGAGAGCTGTACCCACAAGCAGAGGTCGATAATCCAATGATGCAGGTCATCATACAGAGGAGGAAAGTAATCGTCCATTTACGAGCGTGAGACCAGTTCTGAGAGGTGAGGTGGAGAAAGAGAGGGGAAGGAAGGACAAAACGGATCCACCAGTCAGGAACGCCCTGTCGGACGTGACGTCAAGCAACGACAGATCTCACCATAGGGTCTGAAACAACATTAACGAGAGATGTGCCGTCAGTCGAAATAATGAATTCCAAAGGGCAGTACGAGAAGCGTTGATAAGGAAGAACTACTCACTCTCGGGATCGTTATCTTCGAAGTGGAGAAGAATGATCTTGTCCGTCGCAATCTTCTCCTTGACGTCCTTGCTGAGAGTGTCGCCATCGTCCTTCTGAACGATTCAATGGCACACAAGTCAGTCAGTTCGACTTGGACGGGATGGGAAGAGTACAGGGACGAGAGGGGAGAGGGGAGAGGCGGAGGAGCGAGAACGGGGCAGGGCAAGGACTGTGGCAAGATTGGATAGCGTACTTGGACAGGAGAAGTTGGTCGGGTACTTGTAGCTGAAGGAGTCATATCCTCTGGAGAAGAAGGTCGGCGAGGACCGACGTTTGGCCTAGCGTCTTCGACGTGAGCATTGGAGGGTGCGTTTGCGTTCATGAAGCTCGCATTGACGGGACTCTTCTTGAGGGCGACCATGAGTGGCGGAAGGGGGTTGAGTAGGTCTCGGTAAGTTGGCGGAGGCTACGGGGAGGGCAAAAGGTAAGGGGTAGGGGAGGGCAGCAGGAATGAAAGAAAGAAGGGTTGTCGGAACGGAGAGGGAGGGAGGAGGGAAGGGGATGAAGGTCTGAGGGAAAACCCTGAAGGGCCCACCGCGCGCTGGGCCAAAGGGGCAGAGCGGGGCAATGGTGGAGGAAGAAGGAGGGGAGGCTGAGGGGAACCGGCCGACTCCGGTTCGAAGAAGCCCCGGCCCAGTGCTCTGGAAGCCGCCTCGGTTTTTTCCATGACGTTCGTTCAGTCCTGGAGATCGATTTCTCTCCTCTTCCCTTCCTGGTTCCCCGATACAGACGAAGCATCATGATTATAACTAGGTTCCATCTACAACAAATCCTATTCCAACATCAACTATCGGCTTAAGCCCCGAACGACCACACCCTGATCTCGCCATCATCCGACCCACTCAGAATCTGCGTGTCTGTCAGCTGAAGACATGTCACAGCTCCCCGATGGCCAACGAGCGTCTGGGTACATTTGGCATCTTCCCTCGACCAGACTTTTTAATCGACCACAATGGGATAGCAAAAAACCGATACATGTCAGCCCAAGTGACACAAGGACGGAAGGACCGACGGATGCCGAGAACGAGTTCAAGCGAATGCTGTCCTCACCTTTGATCGTTCGGTCGTGACTACTCGATGCCACACGCAGAGGATCGACATCGACACCCCACACTCCCTCAACTGCGGATATAGACCAAACAAGGCAGAATGTCAGACGATGATGAAGAACATCTCAAGAAAGGAAAATTGTAGATAGCTTGGACGCACTGTGACCGAACATGGTCTTCTTTGCTTTGCCACTCTCGACGTCCCAGACCTTGATTGTGTTGTCGAGACTAGCACTGACAAGGATGGCCTTCTTGCTAGGTTTGACGGACCGCTCTTCGCTCGGATGCCTCGATTGACGTCGAGTCGACCGAGAGACGTTTGACGACGGCGGGGGGGCATACGTCGAAGAGATGAGATTGACAGGTCGGCCATTCGATGGTAGAGAGAGGTGGTGTGGATGGTCGGAGTGATCGCTGATGGTCATGGTGGCAGGATTAGGGATGGGATAAGAGGGTCCGACGACGCCGAGAGCGTTGGGTTCGTACGATGGTCGAGATTGGTCCAGCAGAATCCTCCGACTGGCTTCTATCTCGTCATCCTCTTCGTCTTCTCTTTCTCGGTCGACGTAGAGAAGCTTGAGGCTCTGGACTTGGCCGACGTGTCCTTCAAACGTCATCACGCACTCCCGCTTGCCTAAATTCCAAAGCCGGATGGAACCGTCGTCGCTTCCCGAGAAGAGCATCTTGCCTGGGTCGATGTCGGGCAGGGCAGAGCCGGGTGTAGGGAGAGGAGCGTTTGACGAGGAAGGAGAGATGCCAGCTGACGAGGACCAGTCATTCGAGTTGGTAGTACCGTCCCACAGGATAACCGAGTTGACCCAGTCTTGGTGGCCGCGGAGAGTGAAGCAGTCGCCAGTACGAAAATTCCAGATCTACAAGTAAAATGGTCAGACGCGGGTGAGTCGTGATGCCTGATTGGAGTAAGCGGCAATCGTGATCAGCTTACCTTGATGGTCGAATCAACGCTACCCGAAGCGAGAACGTTCTTGTCATAGTTGAGACAAACAACGCCGTCAGAGTGACCAGCAAGGGTTCGAATCTGTCGAGCGAGGAGTGGTCGAGGCTCGATAGTCAGCTTTCGTATGAATTGACGAGTCGATCTCGAAGCAGACTCACGCATGTGCCATTCCTCCAGTTCCAAATCTTCATCGTGTGATCCATGCTGCCAGTGATGAGGATGGCAGAGTCGAACTGAAGAGCTCGGATGCCTCGGTGGTGGCCTCGCATGACCTAACGGGAAATTTCGGGCATGCGTCTCAGTCGAGGAGCCTATCGACTGCCGACACGATGGAAGGAATCTGACTGACCATAACCTCCTTGCCCGTTTCCAAGTCCCAAACCCTAGCTGTGCGATCATAACTGCCAGTGATGAGTACTCCTGATCCTGGCCCCTTTTCCTTCGCCTTCCCCTTTCGTTTGCTGCACGCTGGGGTCAGGTTAAACTCTTCTCCTTCTATCGCCTGCAAGCACATGACACCATCGGTATGACCCTTGAATGTTCTAACGCTGTATCGTCCCTTTCTCCAATTCCTTTCAATCGTCAGCCGTTCAGTGTAGACTTCTTTCCAGGGACGAGTGAGGGTACGACAAGGTGCAGCTGGACGGCGAGCAAGGTGAGGGGCAGAGGAAGAGGAGGCTTCGGCGTTGGCGGGCGGCTCCGGAGACGGACGGCTGGTCGCAATAGATGGCGGCGAAGAGGGAGATTGAATAGATTGGGACAGTGGAGTCGGACAGGGTTGCGAGCGGGTACGTTTGTTGGATGTGGAAGATGTCGATGAGTCGTTTTCGTCGTCGGAGGGAGGTGAGGGACGCTTGGTCGTACGTCGCGGTGAGGATGGTGCAGATGAAGAAGGAGTAGAGTCAGAGCTCTCGAGCTGAAGAGTGGGAGGATTGCAAGGTGGGAGAACATGCGGGGCGTTTGGATGCTGGTGGTGATGGTGGTGGTGGTGGTGGTGGTGATGATGCTGCTGATCCGAGTCTGAGGGTGTCGGAGGGCCTGAAAGCGAGTCGTCGTAATGTCCATCGATTTCTAGACGCAATCTCCTCCTCTCTAGCAGAGGCAGACCCCAACCGCCTGGTAGGAGTAGCGTTGATGATCAGTTCGAGTCGTAATGGCCGACAGGCGGGAATCCAACTCACATCGTGTGCACTTTCGCTCAATGTGCTGGACACACATTCCTCTCCAAAGTAAATCATCATCTGCAAGACTCTTCCAATTTGAGCTGACCTGAGCAGCCTTGCCGAGTGAGAATGCATCGAGGTGGGAGAGGATTTTGAGGGAGATTTCTCGCGGTAGGACGTCGAACGGGTCTAGTCGGATGAGGTGATGAACTTGGGACGAAAGAAGGGAGAGCTACGAGAAAAGAAGAGGAGGATATGAGTCCTTGCGGTCACATGATGCGGTCACCGGAGTGGCAGGACTTGAGAGGTCGCTAAGGAAGGGATACTGAGAGTCTGACTCACTTGACTGAAGCAGCACATGGTGAGCAGACCCTTGAGGATGATCTCCCTTCTGGGATGACTCGAGCTTGAGAACGTTGACCAGACAGCGTTGATGGCCTGTCTGTCAGCGAGAGGTAGAGCGTCGAGAGACTGGAGGGAAGGTTGATATGTCAACGCTGGCTGGGTCAGGGTCTCTCGCGAACTCAACGTACTGATTGGAGCTGAGCATTGACACCCTCGTCGGCCATCTTTTCATGTCTGGAAGGGCGATCAAGAGTCGAGAGACGGGTGGGAGGAGTGAGCTTCGGACTAGGACGAAAGGAGGACGGCGACCAAACAGAACAGCGGACGGAGTGTCCAACAGCCGTCGACTGTCGTTGGTTCGAGGATTTGGGGTTGGTCTCGAGAAGGACTGACCTGACGCATAGCTTCTTCCCCTTGCGGAAGAGACCTATGTCCGGTGCGTTTGATGCGTTGTCAGCGTTAGGCGGTGGGCGCTCGCAGACAGAGTCTCTGAGGTGGAAGGGATGGGTGGAGTTGGACAGTGGAGAGCTGTCTAACGGCATTCGGAATGGATGAATGAGTGGGGGAGACTTGGAAGACGGGAATAGTTGACTGAGGGGCGATAAGGGGACGATGAGGAGGCGATGAGGTCGTTGGGATTGGCGGTTGAGCCTGAGCTGGCCGGGCCAAAGAGGATTCAGAAGTCGCTAGAGAGGATCGCGTGATTGAGCTCGCCATACTCTCAGAGTGAGCTCTCTAGTTCAACGAACCAACACATATCGATATATATGTATATCTCGTCAGGAAGCCTACATACCCCCATCGTTTCCTTGACCTGAAAGCCATCTGAGTTCTTCATCCAATCTAGCCCATTCCATTCATTGATAGATCGTCTCTGAGCATCACTCAATTTCATACATGTCTGCTCAATCCCACAAGTCAAGTCCCATCAGCTAGACCCTCAACTTGAATCACTGAGATCGGCCCAGAGGAGGAAAGCGACCAAAATCCATTCGACTTTCCCCCTTTCCTTTAGCCTCGATGAATCGCCTCGCCCGCCGCGCCATGTCCACTCATCCTCCGTTCAAACAGCTAGAGTCCTCTCGTCCAGCCTTCCCTACAGGCGCACCACAGTTCACCGTCACTCAAGTACCCCAACCCGAGTGGGAGCCCGGGGAAGGTCAGATGAGCTCTTTTACCTTACCTTCTTTCCCCAATCGTCTCCATGTTCAAGTACTATCGCGTCGGTACAGGACTCAACAAGCATCCATTATCTGGCAAGCATGCGACCCATCAACCTCGGAGGCAACTAGACCCTTCAAAGATGGCCGGAGGAGAGATTTATAAGACGATGACATCTGGAATCAGCACGTCCTTTCCCATTCAACTATCTCCCCCCGATCCAAGAACGATCCCGACTCATCATGTTAGATTTCATCAGGTCCTAGACCTATCGCATTCGTATCGAGTCTGTCTTCGGAGGGTGTCTCGAACCTTGCACCCTTTTCTTACGTGAGTAGCGCTCTTTCGCACAGTTTGGTCCCATCAACTACCCGCTTACAGTGTCGTAGTTCTCCGCAGTGAGCCATACACCTCCGACCGTCATGGTGAGCGTGAACAACAACGGAACAGGAGCCAAAGGTGAGTTGACAACTTCCTCTATCGATCTTTTTGTCGATGACACTAAGCATCTCGGCTCAATTCACAGACACTTGGGCCAACATCCGAGCGACCAAACAGTTCACTGTTAACATCATCTCCGAGACCTTTCTCGAGGCGGCCAACTACACTGCCATAGATGCACCACCATCTGTTGACGAATGGGCTCTCAGCGGTCTGACGAGGCAGCCGTCGGCGATTGTCGATCCACCTCGAGTCGGAGAGAGTGCATTCAGCATGGAATGCACACTTGATCACAGCTACACGATGCATGATGACAGTGGGAAAGAGACCGGGACTGCTGTTGTGAGTCGACCTATTCAATTGTAGACTCATCAGCCGAGAGGCGCTGTGTTGATCTGAATCCCATTGTTAGTTTGGAAGGATTCGCATGATGCATGTCTTGGAAGAAGCTTGGGATGCCGAAAACTCGATGATTCGACCAGAAATCCTCGCACCAGTCAGTCGGCTGGGTGGTATAACGTTAGTCATTGGTCATCGGCCCGGCAGTGATTGAGAAGAGAATAACAATGCTGACGATGCGACGCTTGTACTTCTGTAATTTCATCGATAGATACGCCCGAACCACAGAGTCAGTAGTTGATCAACCATCAGACAAGAACTGGGGGCTGACATCTGATACTGCCTACCCTCCCCAGGTCATTCGAACTGCCTCGACCCAAATGGGCAGAGGAGAAGGAGAAGAAGGCTGTCCAATCGTTGATTTCATCGGATTAGATCCTGTTTTGTGGATTTCATATATAATAGAAGATTGCACAGGTACCAACATCCTAATCTATTTATCCCAATGTCGTCCTGCTCCGGCCCGCCAGATCTTTCTGACCTTGGTGCCGTAAAACCCGAAAGGGAATCTAAACCCCGGTTAACCCTTTGGTGGACAAGTTCGATCATCTTCTAGCTCACGACGTTTGATGTCACCCCTATATTTCCCTTCCCGCAAAAGCAAGCCCTTCGGTTCCCCCCTGTCTCGCCCGCTCTCCTCCTCGATCCTGTGAAATCGCCACCTCTAAGGAGCTAAGTTCCTTCAACCACGATTGATCACTTCTCGACAGACGCATGTCAAACTTTCTCGAACCTGCTCGATGCGAACTCGTCCCAGCGGCTCTTCGAAAGCCAGGGAGTGTCTCGCCCCTCTGCATCAACATCATAGGTCCAGCAATCATGGGATCGATGCTCAAGTAAGTGCTGCTTCTTACAGTCCGATTTTGAAGCAAAATGGTGGGCTGACTACAGTCGGTTCGTCCCGTAGCTGTCTCGGATGTGGCATAGTGCTTGTACGCGGAAGATTTGTTCTGCATGAGATAGCATGACGGCTGACTTGGCTTGTATGACTGTGCTCAGGTACTTGGTCTGATGGTGTTGGGTAGATCCAACAGTGGGACTCGGATCCCAACAGCAATCACTTGGGTACGACTTTCTTGTTTGATTTCATGCTCCGAAAAGCTCAACTGAATCATATCAATCCTTCAGGTCCTCCTGATACTGAACCTTTTCCAGACTGGTGTTCTTATGTATTCACTCGTCGTCGTTCGTCTTTCTTCATCCATCTTCGTTCATCGTCGAGCCATCTCTCACAACTCTCCACTCATCGTTCCGGCCAATCTGGTACCTTTTTTTTTTTTTTTTTTTTTTGGCTACTCTTCTCGTCCTCGTTCACAGATTGTTGGAACGCACTTTGGACAGATACAGTTCTACATGAGCTATCACACCACCATCGCTGCCTTCACTACACCGTTCTTCGAATCTTTGATCATACTTATCTGCGAATCGTACTTGGCTATTCGATGCGTTCAATTCGTCCGAGCCCTCGCTCCTCAGCGGAGACGATCGATAGCAACACTAGCCTCAGTACTTGGGCTCGGGATTGCTGGAGCGTTTGCGCTCGGGATAGCAACGTTGGCTAAGCAGTGGCAAAAGACAAACTAGTTGAGCATCGATCATCTTGCAAAGTAATCGTTGATTGACCGACCACCGGACTGATAGCGCACGGAACGATTGCAGCTTGGAGCTTATCAATACAAGGAACAACACAACGCTTTACCCTACACTCAAGACAACAACGCTCGCTCTCAATTGCGTGAGTGAGTCTACCACACTTTAAATTTCTCCTCCGAGCTTATCCTTCCTTGATCGTCCTGAACCTGTATAGCTGGTGGATCTCCTTTTGGCTGGTGTGATGACTTATGAGTGTCATCGAGCAAAAGTAAGACCCGATTGACTGGATACTGAAATTGGATCTACGTCGGAACTGACTTGGACTCCCCTGGTAGTCAGATTTCAAGCTGTCTAGCAAGATCCTCCAGAGTCTTATCACGGTTATGATTCCATCGGGCATCCTGTTGCTCTGCGTCCAGCTGTGGGCCGGTAGTATGTCACCGATTTTCGAGGTGCGAAGAAATACCGAGATATGTACTGATGCTCTACCCTCTGGTTTCAGTCCTCTACTTTATCGTTGCTTGGTCAGGTTGGAGTATCACACCTACGCTCTTGCTCGGCAAGATCTAGTGGGTTTTTGTTCAAGCCCATTTTTCCCTTCAACCATAACGGATCTGACATCTCGATTGTCCATTCGTCTGTCAGCTCCTTGACGTTCTTTCTATCTGTTCTGCGTCCTCGATCGGTTGAAGCCTCCATGACGCTCGCCAATCTCAACCACAAGTCTACAGCCCAAAATGATTCCGGTTATACCGACGTCGAAACGATTGGAGGCATGATGGGACTGTCCGACAAAGAGGGATCCAGCTCGTCTCCCCGTATAGGTGCAAGTAGTAGGGGAAACTCTGGGGGAGGCTGGGGGGATTCAATCGCGCTAACTGAGAGCAGTCGTAGCGCAAGTACCGGCGGCAGAACGTTTTCTGGATTTGGCGGAAGGAGAAACAAACGCTGGAGCGAGACAACAAAGGTCCAGCAACCGTTCAGCAACAAAAGAGACGATCTGTTTGGAACCCTTAATATCAACAACGACGAGGGAGGAAGGACAAGGGAGAACTCGGTCGTCGACTTTGCGACGTTGTTCGCTAACGAACCCGTGTCGGATCGAGGAAGGAAGACAGATGCAAAAGGAACACCCAAAACCACATATTCTCCATCCATAACAGCTTTTGGCTTCCCTGATCCATTCCCACGTTCTTCACCCTCATCGAGGTCTTCCTCTCAGGGGAGGCATCCACTCTGGCTAAGTCCATTTGGTCAACAAGCTCGCGGATCCTCAACTCAGCTCCTGGTACCGGAATCTGTCTCTTCTTCCAGAACGGCGAGTGTGTCAGCAGAATCGAGTGTCGGAGCAGAAAAAGGAGAGGAAGTGGTTGGGCGCAAGGATGGGGCCCAAGGAAAAGCGGAATCGAGAATGGAGGACATATCTCCGACGGATTCTAGGTTTCGGGAAGAAGATGTGTCATTCGATCAGTCGACAAGGATAGAAGACGTAATTGATCCGGAAGAAAACGGAACGAGGGAACTCAGCGGCGTCGGTCCACTCGATCCTTCAGCGACGATGCCTTGATCGTGTCTCTGGTTTGCATCCTGCTTCTTTTGCTTCTCCCATAGAATACATACACACGCTAGATTTCGTACCGACAGCAACATCGTCTGCCTCCTTATCTGTCTTTTGCCCACTGTCATTATGCCAGTACCGTTACGATCTTTATGACTTCCGTCTCTCGCTGTGTTCCTCACGCATCATCTAATCCGTCTCGCACGATTCGTAGAAAAAAGTGTCATAAAGTATCATCGTTAGATCGTCAGAAGAAACTACATGCCAGTGGACATTATCTAATGTTGTCTAAATGCTATGATCGGATCGTCGTTCCAGAGACCACCTTGTAGTTAAGTCGCTCAGAGGGAGACATGATAGGTTGGCCCGTGAACATGAGGATTTGGTAAGCTTCATTCTTCCTGTCGATGAGGCAAGAACAGAACGAGGGTAAGTATGAGTTCAATCGATCAATCTTGCATTTCTCTCGGGCATCACTTACTTCAGCCCCTTCAGACTAAACGTGAGCAGAAAGATGACCAGATCAACACACGATAAGAAATCCTAGCCGTATATGGTCACATCACTCACTTTTCTCTGAACAGCCCCAGACATCCCTTCACGTCGTTCTCCCACTTTTCTCGTGGCTCCCCGCCATCCTCGTCCTTCTTCTTACTCTTTTTGTTTTTCTTGGACCCACGTTCTGCCTCTGCGGGATCGGTTTTGTCGGAAAGACTATTGCTGAAACGACTGCTGCCACTTGAGAGCAAGTCACGGACTCGTTTCCTATTACCGTCCGGTCTTTCGCTCGAGTCTTTGGATTCGTTGATGTCTAAGGGTTGTGTTTGAGAGTTTGTGGAGAAGGAGTTTGAGAGGTACTTATTGGTACTGATGTCAATCGAGTTGGAAGGGTGTGAGGTATAATTGGACGGATCTATCGTAAGATGGCGAGTTCGAGCAGCTTGGGATAGATGATTGGGGATGGTCCGACCCGGGTCAAATAGTAACAGGTCTATGCAGCAGTTTCGAAAGATCATCAGGTTGAATTCAGCTTGGTCAAGTGATGAGGATACCATAAAATGACTAGATCGTACTTGTGTCTCCGGACTTGGTCGTCTCTATACCAACGATCGTCCGAGAGTGACCATGGTGCTATCAAGGATGATACAAAGAGACGTCATCAGGCATACGCGTTCGAGTGACGATTTTGATTGAGACCCACTTGGAGGAGTAAAGGCAGTCGATTCCCGATCCTGACGCTTTGCCCGCCAGTCGACGAAGGATCTGAACCACGGCGATGACTGTCGTCTGATGACTAGACGAAGGATAGACATGAAGCGGAACCATGTCAGTCGAATGTCGATAGAGCATCATGCTGAAGTCGGGAAGCTCACAAAGTAGTCCACAACCCATTTCTGGAGCAGGATGTACGTTGGTGTGGCGTCCTTTCGATTCGTCTTCGGGAAGTCAACTGTAGCAAGCCAAATTAATAAGTAGATGGATTAGGTTGAATGAGCCAAGAGTTCAGATTATCCTGAAAAGTGCATCGGGGACGAAGCTGGACGCACTCAGCTGACACCTACGTATACGCAACCAGGTCAGATCAGTCTGGAGTTGAGGGAGACCCTACAGGATCAGAAGCACTCACGGTATTCCTTTGAACATCATCCCGACCCAAACATCGCTCGCCCCAATCCATCTCCTGACGCCTCTCAACCTTCCTCCTAGCTGTTTCTTACCAATCTCATCGAACCCCTGTCCCCATGCATCCTCAATCCACCCTTGGAGTGTCCAAATTCCGACTTCGTCCTTCACGTCTTCGACTGTGCTGCCGTAGTGCTCTCGAAGAGCAGAGTAGACCATCTGGAAGTTCCGATAGCCGCATCCCCAGGTGAAATCGAATCCACGAAGAGAAGAGATATGGAGGGTATTGGATGAGGCACAGAGAGTGGCAGAATGGGTCGAAGGAGAGGCGAGGAGGATGGTATGGAGTAGAGTGACGAGGCCTAAGATGGAACAGGACATCTGTCAGTAGAGAAAGAGACACTCATGTCGGCGATACTGTTCCCTACCAATCGTAAAGTTCTTCGGCAGTTGAGAGAGGGATGAAGTGACAGGAGACCATCCGACATCTGCCTTGTTCCTCTTCTTGAGGGAGACCGAAGAAGCGACGGCAGGTGAAGGAGGGCGGTTCTCGTCACGACCTCTGTCGTCCTCGACTAGAAAGAGGAGTATCGCGATCAGCTGATGATTCTCAGTAAACACATGACCACAACGACATTGACTGACGGTGCAATTCGACATGGTCCTCTCGCTCTTGTGCGGTGAAGTCCTCAAGGTCATAAGAGCAGATGGGGCACGATATGCGAGGTTCCGGTTTTCTACGTTGTATGGATCAGTGGCCTTGTTTTAGCTTGATGTACGTCACGAAGTCGAACGAACACTGGGCGTCGAGTGCAGGGAGACAGAGGAGACATCATCGGGAGCTCACCGAAACAGTTTCTGCAGGCCCCTTCTGAGTGAGTGCTTCTTACTGTCGGATTTAGCTCCCTGGTCTGATGATGACTTGTCGACGAGAAGAGGAGGTGGTGGGTGGGATGGAGGAGGTTCTGAACGTCTTTTGTCCAGGTCAATGACGGAGAGGTGCGTTGGGAGGTCCTCGATCAAGGAAGGGTCGGATGGGTAGCTCATACGATCGCTGGACGATCTTGAACCAGACCGACCTCTCGGTTCCATCCTGACAGCAGCAACAGGGAGTAGAGATGAGGGGTGGGGCGAGGGACGGACAGAGTGAGAGGAGGAGGACGGGATGGTTGACTCGACTCACGAAGGCTGTCCCTCGAGCTTCGGATGATGGTCGAAGTCGAAGTCTAGATAGTCCTGCGAGGGAGATGACTGTTGATCGTCTCCTGACTCGAAATGACGAGCGAGGTGGTAGCTTTTCGAGGAAAGATTTAGGGGTAAGCTAGGTGAGGTGGGAATTTTGGGGGAGAATTTGGGAGTGAGGGTGCTAACTTGAAAGCTTGTTGGTCTGGGTTAATGTTGGATTGGCATACGGGACAGATTGACATGGAATTTGTTGGGTTCGGGTCGGATTGGTTGGTGTCGGTCGAGTGGACTGCGGTCGAGTGACAAGGCGTTTTCTGAATGAGCTGGCATTTGACCATCGACCATCTCCCACTCCATCGTCCTCCCTCCTCGCTATGAAGCTCTCCCTATCCCTCCTAGCAGTCGCCGCTCTCGCCTCTGCATCAGACGTCCTCGACCTCAACAAGGCCTCCTTCACTAAAGCCGTCAACAAGAACGGTCTCACTCTCGTTGAGTTCTTTGGTAACCACATCTTTCCTCCTCCCTCGACCGACTCTCCTCTCCCATCTTTGCTCACCAGTCCTGCCTTTTCTCCAATTCTTCTCATCAACAGCCCCTTGGTGTGGTTCGTCATTCTCCCTCCTTAACGCCTTGTCACCCTCACGACAGTTCTCATCTCTTGCTGACATCTCTTCTTCTTCTTCTTCTCCTCCAGGACACTGCAGTAGGTATCGCTCAGATCTTTCTCTTCCATGATCGAATGTTGACGTCCTTTTGCTCTATCTCTCGAACCTTCTTCAGAGGCGTGAGTTGGTTCTCTTTTCCATCATCCGCCACACGCTGCCTCGGAGCTCGAGGACTGAAACTGCCGCTTTGTCCTGCCCCTTCTTCTTTGTTTCTTCAGTCTCGCCCCTCATTACGAGGAGGCAGCCACTGCTCTCAAGGCCAAGGACATTCACCTCGCCAAAGTCGACTGCACTATCGAGGCTGACCTCTGCCAGGACCAGGGCATCCAGGGATACCCGTGCGTCGTCTGTTTGGTTGTTCGCGTCCCTCCACTTTCTTTCTGCTGACCGTTCTTCCTGCTCTTGCCCTCTTTTCTTTCTCGTCTTGCAGTACCCTCAAGGTAAGACTTCAGCATTCAGGCTAGAACATATGTGCCGCACTTACAACCCATTCATCGTGCTCTTTTTCAGGTCTTCAACTCCGGTGTTCCCAGCGACTACGCTGGTCCTCGAAAGGCCGACGGCATCATCTCCTACATGACCAAGTCAGTCTAACATGCGGATCTTGGTTCTGCTCCTCAATTCAGACAGCAGCTTACCGTCTCGAACCTCCCTATCCCTTCAGGCAATCTCTCCCCGCCGTTTCGGAGATCACTGCTGCCAACCACGACGAGTTCAAGGGATCTGACAAGGTCGTCCTCATCTCATACACTGCCCCTGGAACTGATGCCCCCAAAGCCTTTACCACCTATGCCAACGCCCACCGAGACACCTACCTCTTTGGTCACACCAACGACGCTAAGGCTCTCTCCGCCGCCTCCATTTCGTCTTCGTCACCCTCGATCGTCCTTTACAAGTCCTTCGACGAGGGATCCAACACCCTTCCTTCATCCAGCTACACCACCCTTACTGCCGAGACCCTCGGAGCTTGGATCAAGATCCACGCCATGCCCCTCCTTGATGAGATCTCACCCGAGAACTTTGCTACCTACGCCGCCGCCGGAATCCCAATCGCTTACACCTTCGTCGACCCTTCTGAAAAGTCCACCAACAAGGCCCTCATCAAGTCCATCGAGCCTATCGCTGCCGAGTACAAGGGCAAGATCTCGTTCGTCTGGATCGACGCCATCAAGTTCGTCGACCACGCCAAGTCGCTCAACCTCCCTGGAGACTCTTGGCCAGGATTCGCCATTCAGGACCTTTCTGCTCAGACCAAGTACCCTCTCAAGGCTGGATCCGTCGCCTGGGACGCCAAGACCGTCCGAGAGTTTGTCAAGAAGTTCGAGAAGGGAGAGATCAAGCCAGACGTCAAGTCCGCTCCTATCCCCACTCAGACTGAGAACGTTTGGGACCTTGTCTCGGAGGAGTACGATCAGGTCATCTACGAGGACGGAAGCAACAAGGACATCTTTGTCGAGTTCTTTGTGAGTCGTCGTCTTGAATTGGTTCACTGTCCGACGATTCAAGCTGACTCCAACAACTTCTATCCCTCCTCAGGCTCCCTGGTGGTAAGTTATCTGCTGAACAAGACTCCTCTGTCGATCCTTATCTGATCTGGCTTCTGTCCCCTTCCTGACATCTTACCACACCAGTGGTCACTGGTGAGTGCATCCTGGTACAATGTTCTAGCCTCTTCCGGACGCGACGACTGACCTTGGCCTCCCATCACTATCTGTCATCTACAGCAAGAAGCTTGCCCCTATCTGGTCTACCCTTGGTGACCGATACGCTGACAACGAGTCTGTCGTCATTGCCAAGTTCGATGCCACTGTTCGTGACTCTTGTCCTCTCGCTACCACAACCTGCAGAACCTAGTTCTTACCAGGCCGCCTCTTGACCAAACAATCTTTTAGGAGAACGACATCCCCCCTACTGAGTCGTTCAAGGTTTCTGGCTTCCCCACCCTTAAGTTCAAGCCTGCTGGATCCAACACCTTCATCGACTACCAGGGCGACCGGTCGCTCGAGTCTTTGATCGAGTTCGTCGAGGAGAACGCTGTCGCTCACACCCTCGAGGGCCGAGAGTTCGAGGGAGAGGACTTTGAGGAGGATGAGGAGACTGAGGCCGCTGGTCATGACGAGCTCTAGATGCAGAGAGTCAATCACCGAGACTTTTAGCCGTTTTATTTCTTTGACTTCCGTTTCCAACGTTGCTCTCGCTTGCGTCTGCTTCATCTCGGAGTCGCTTTTGCCCTGTCAAGCATCTGTCGAACGATTTCATTTCCGTTTTGCTGAGAGGGAGTTGGAAGAGAGAGCGAGAGAATTCAATGACAAACGGTCGATGACCGCGAAATCTGAGTGGCCTCCGATCATTTCCCCGCCTCCCCTCCACGTCAGCCCCTCCTCCACTTTCTTGGGGGAATCCGATTGAGACTGACGTCGACGCTGTCTGTAATTTGGCACGTCTCTTCCTCCAACAACCACCTCCTCTCCGTACACAGCCAAGCTCATCCCCAGCTAACAACTATGATCAAGCCAACATTCGGCTCAAGGCTCGGCCATGCATACGGACTCTACTACATCCTTCCTATCTTGTGCTTCATGGTCTGGTTCGGTGGATTGTTCGCCTTGCTAGGACTCTGGGGTGTCGACGTTCGTTTCTTTCCTTCTTCTCAGGGGAGCTACCACACACGAGAAGCTGGTCGAGAGAATTTGGCGTCGTATTATCGTTGGGATTCAACACTGACGCCATCCCCTGATCCGTTCCTGATCCCTCGTCCATCGCTTCCTCTGGTTTCCTACCAACCAGAACTGGGTCAATTACGGAGTTGAAGACAAGGCACCCATCTTGTTCATCTCCAACGTCGGTGCCAGTGAGCAGCCATATACATTCGACTTCTTGCTCTTGCTTAGCTTTCCACTCATACACAGACTCGTCCACGTTCACTTGTAGAATACCAAAAGGTTTTTATCGGCATCTGCGTACCCACTGCTGGTCTCTACATCCTTTCCCTGTTCGCTGAGCGATGGCTCCGACATGTCGATCGACTCCCTGCCCACGGTGACCACAACAAGAAGATTGTCATCTATGGTATGTTTTCGCATCAACTCGGTCTTCTCCATTCTCGTTACCCATCCCCTGACCACTCATCGCTCTTCTTTACAGACATCTTGGCCATCATCTTCTGCATCCTCGGATCGATCGGACTCATCCTCCTCTCCGCCTTCAACTGTAACGACCACTCGACCGTTCACTGGTCGTGCACTGTCGTCTTTGTCCTCTGTGTCGCTATCTCCGCCGTCTTCCAGAGGTACGTCCGCGTGGTGTTGTTAATTGCTTTCGTGCTGTACCCGCTTACCGGGTCGATTCTGTCTCTGCCTATCTCTTCGCAGTCTCGAGATTAGGAACCTCAAGAAAGATCACCCGGACAGGAACCATCTCCTCCGAAACGCGGTCTTCAAGCTGATCATCGTCGCTTTCGCCATCGCTGTCGCTATCGCCTTTGCTGTCCTCTACAGTCGATGCAACGGCGACGTCGACTACAGCGCCGCTCCCGATCGAGTCACCTACTGCAAACGAGTCACGTCTGCCGCTGCCGTCTGCGAGGTATGTCTTTACCACCCTGACCTATCGTGCCCTCGCATTTGACTGACGATCTCCCTCTCATCTCTATATTCATCAGTGGGCTGTCGCTCTCATCCTTGCCGCCTACTTCCTCACCCTTGTCCTCGATCTCTGGCCCGCCTCCAAGACTTCGCCTCGATTCCTCCGACGACTTGAGCGACACGAGCAGACCGTCCTCGACAAGATGGGCGTCCACAACCCTCCCTCTGCTCGAGACTCTCTCTCGATGGCCTCCGCCGGAGCTTCCACCCCCGTCGTCGCTGCCACCGGGTGGAACCACAACCACGGCGTCAATCAGCCCTCCGCTGTTCATCCTATGACTCAGGTTTACAACGCCCCTCCCGTCACTCAGCCCGTCTACGAAGCCCCCGCTCCTGTCGCCCCCGTCGTTCAACCTCACTACGAGGCACCACCTGTTTCCCAGACTCATTACGACGCTCCGGTGACTGCCCCACCCACGTCCTACGCTCCTGAGCCTGTCCAATACCACAACACCCACAACGCTATGAACGAAGTCCCCCTCGGCCGACCTCTTTAGAGGCGAGAGGCGTAAAACCCGAACAAAGAGATACGAGAAGAGAGAGATGGACAGGATCTGTAGTCATCAACGACTGTACTTTTAGCTTGCTCTGCTTGCCCCTGCCTTCACTTAATCCACACACGTTTAGCCATCATTATTTACGACTGTACCCGTAGCAGACCTCGAGCGATTATAGATGAACGTTTGCTCCTATGGTTTCCTCGTATTCGTGAGAAGGAAGAATGAATGGACCGATTGCCGGAATCCTCCTCCTGAGAATCCGATGACGTTTTGGCTGGATCGGAGACTCTCCGATCTCATCACGTTCCAACACGTCAATGTCCACCAGCAGCATCGTCCCCCGACTCACCAAAACCCTCTTCACAACCACCATCAACTCATCCCGGCTCATGTCTTCCACTTGTCAGTGCCCCTCGACCACATCGCTCGCGATCCGTCTCTCGTGGCAATCGCTCGCTGACGTGCCATCTTGACCATCCTCGTCGTCAGCAAACAACTCATCCTCTGGCTCAGTCGCTGACCCAGCAAAGAAGGAAGGTGGCATGGACATCAATCCTGATAGTGCTAGGCACCCTGAACTTCACAAAAAAGACAACGAGGACAAGATGCAGAAGGAGCGAGATCGTACGTGTTGAGAATCCTTCGATCGATCGTTCGTGACATGAACAACCCGGAGTACTGATTGGAGATTGACGCTCAATCCACCCACAGTGTTGAAAGAGAAATTGGAGCACCCTAAAGCAGAACACGCCGCATCGAGCACTCACAAGGACATCAACGACAGCGTTCCCGTCAACCGTATGAAGCCTTTTGATCTGATACATGATCGCTTAGTGCGACTTTCAACTGATACTCGAACTCTTCATGATGATTGACAGGAGGAGGCCCAAACGATGGAAAGCCCTCTGATTAAATCCTCCCGTCCTCAAACCGTGTATTTATGCAGCATACAACCCCTGTAGCTCCATGGTCCAAGATCAACCCCTCTGATGTTCTCGTATATAGACATGCTGAGAACTCCAGACATGATGTAACTGCTAGCCAGGGTGTATCATGTGCTGCCGACCCTTGTCGATGCTAACCCCTTTCGCACACATGTTCGAGGATCATGTCCGCTGTCGATACCGAGGAGCTGGACAATCTTCTCAGAAGCTCCGAGACAGCCCGATACGTTTGTCTCGACTTGAGGAAGCTAGCGTACATACTGCAACATGCTGCACCTTGAATTCCATCGAAAAATTAAACCTGTTCATATCTGTGTTTTGACGCTCGACATGTATCATCTTAGCCGGATATACGACTGTACATTACCCCACATGTTCTGAGATTACTTTTCGTTGACCCTTGTTATCCGAAGGGCATTCATCTGATCGTGCTTTTCCACTAAAGGCTTGTCCGGTGCGTGACGTGGTACTAACTCTTGCCCCAAGCCTCGACTAAAGCCTCGTCTTCGACAAGCTGTCTAAAATCGTTAACACCGACGCAGCTTGCCAGACGATCCAAAAAGGGTCGATGATGTCTCGATCGTGCACTGGAAGATGAGAAGCGTACTTGAGTCAATCGGACAAGTCGATGATGGGTCGCAGGTGGGAGTCACATGACGTACCAAATGAGATCAGAGTCAACGAACGAGCGAAGATGACGCCGAACGTTGATGGTTGGAACGCCTTGTGAGTAGAGGTCGAGAAGATCAAGATACTCTGTCGCGAGATCAAGCGCCCGAGGAGTGTGCTGGTCTTTGGCGAAAAATCTGCGAGAGTGTCCATCGGGGTGTCATGATCAACTTCCATAAAACGTTCCTTGTCGTCACACACGAGAGCTCACCTAGGATTCCCAACCAAGGCTTCCCCGACCATCCAACCGTCGGCTTGCTCTTCTATTCTCAGTCTATCCACATCTGCCCAGCACCTGACCCCACCGTTCCCTACCACTCTCACCCCAGACCATCCTTGTTCCTTCAAGCCTCTTTTGAGTTCTCCAACAGCGGTAGTGAGAAGACCCTTAGGCGAACGTCGACGCTGGGGAGCCCCGACGGGTCGTGCATGAAGCGTAATCGTGTTGGAACCAGCTTGAGCCAGGATGAGGGATAAGGAGAGAGGTGTCAGTGGAGAAGGCGGAAGGCGGATCTTGGTGTGGATGGGCATGGGTAGAGTAGACATGGTCGAGACGAGGGATGATATGAGGGGCACGTCCTTGACGTTGAGCAGGAAGCCACCGTAGTGTCCGTCGCTTGCTCCTTGCTGAGGGCAACCTGATGATCCGGGCCGAGTCGGATGAGTATGATATACGCGAGGCTCGACACATCGTGAAAATTGTCTCACCAAGATTGAGCTCTACATTCACGATGGACCGTGACGTTAGCACTAGTGAGATTTTGGACAGATCGCTTCAAGGATTGTTACGACACTGACCCAGCGCATCGACATGATATTGTACCACCTTGCCAGCTTGCAACAGCTCTTGGGCATCGTTCCCAGCCAACTGAGCTACGACAGGGATAGCGTCTGGCCCTTCACCACGGAATTGCTGACCGAACGTCAGGTCGAGGAGCATTTGCTCACGAAACTCTTGGTCGTGGAGTATCTTGGTGGAATGGAACATGGGGGTATCTGAGAGTAGAAGACAGAGTCGGTACAAAACGAAAGAAGCAGGAAGAAATCGAGCAGAGCACAAGGACGCTTGGATTGAGTGAGGACGGACAGGTGAGCGTTGAGCCCCAGCGAGCACACATGAGACGGAACGGGAGATCAGAGACTCCGACCTAGAGAAACGTCAGTACATGTCAGCGCTGTCGAGCACGGTGAGCGAACGAAAGGACGGCGACAGGGCGCTTGGCCATGGGACCAACCATAGGAGCCTGGACGAAATGAAGACATTCTAGAGGAAGATCTAACGGCATGGTAGCGTCAAGACTGTTAGCGACGTCTGCTGCTTAGGCCAAACAGAGACTGGCGCTTGGGAGGGAGCGACTAGGGCTGGAGGGGAGTTGAACGGAATACGACCCCTCCGCTCTCTCGACTTCCACCTTCGCTTCACCCAACCGTCTCTCCACCTTCTCCTTCCTCTCTAGAAATGTCTCTTCTCGCCAACCGAGGTTTCAAGGTCGCTCCCGCCAGATTGGGTCCCATCACGTACGTCGAACGAATCATCCAGTTTGATCAAGCCAATGAGCTCCTCGCTAAAGCCTTCTTTCGTGATCCCTCTCTTCTCTTACATCCATTCATCTCTCCCCTCACAGCGCTGAGTAAGTAGTCCTCGACGCTTCCAGACACTCCTCGATCAGCCCGACAGCGTGTCGCCTCATCATCCACAAGAGACCGGTCGCTCACCCGTTCCGCTCTTTTCCGTTCACCCGAGCAGGAAGGTCACCAAGTGGGTTCCCTCGATGGTCATCTGGGGTGCTGGTGCTGGTGGACTCGTCACTCTCCTCATGAGCGCTACTCCTATCTTCAAGGTCCGTACGATTCCATCCCCAACCTCCAGGAAGGTGCCACTCTCGGAGCGCAAGAGGGGGAATGCCCCTCCTCGATTTGGGTGGTGCTTGTCGATCCGGGTCTCTGATGCTGACGAACCGACTACGCTCTCCTCGTGCGACCAACAGAAGGACGTCCTGCAGAAGGTCCCCGTCGTAAGTTGCCCTTCTCACTCATCCTGTCAAGCGATCGTTGTATCTTCTCATTGAGCGCGCGACACTCGAAACGAACCTGGCTCACTTGATCTTAACCAACGTCCCTCGCTGATCACT
This sequence comes from Udeniomyces megalosporus, assembly GCA_039545415.1. NCBI lineage: Eukaryota > Fungi > Basidiomycota > Tremellomycetes > Cystofilobasidiales > Mrakiaceae > Udeniomyces > Udeniomyces megalosporus. The sequence continues at coordinate 30,526 of BCKM01000018.1, read as the reverse complement.
CTGATTTCATTCGCTCTGTCGCCGTCAGATCGCCGACTACTTCACTGACAAGACCCCCGACAGCGACAAGCCTTTCTAAACCGAGTGGGGCGAAAGATGCTGGATGGAAAAAGACTGGGCTTGGATCGGCGGATGGATGGACGATGGGGGAAGGAGTGGAATGGATGACATAGACGAATCGCTTCAATCACAGGATCAGGCTGTCGTGTTGGGGTAGAACGTTGACTTGGGACATGGAGTCCACACGCTAATCTAAGCTGGCTTACCCTTACTCATGAGGCGGGGACGAAGGCCTCTTCCGGAGACTGATACTTGTGGCTGATGACACCAACCCTGTTTGCTGATGTTAGCTCGGCTGATGCTATCTACGCTGATGGATCCTGTTGAGGTAGGGTCAGGTGGTTTATGCGAGAAAGTGGTGTATGTAGGGGCCATCTCGCGACAGGCTTGGGAGAGTTATGAAAGACAGCTGAATGGGTTGAACTGAGCACGAGTGAATGAGGAAGTATATCATCTGATGAGGACTGATATGAGGGCGTTCGGTTGAGAAGAAAGAAGGACAAAAGGACAAGGCACGACACTGCACGGCACCTGAAGGGAGTCGAGGGGTTCCAGCCAAACACTCTTCTCTCCTACACCACCATCGACCCCCCTCCCCCACAACACCCCTACCCCAGTCGTGAGTCACCTCTCATCACAGTTCATTCCCCTTCCTCCTCCCCACCCAACCCACTAGACCGACTACACACTATCCCCAGACAACAACCATTCAACATCATCAGCCGTCCGCGCGTCCTCGTGACACTCCTTTCCTCTCCTCTCCTATCATTCCGTCTTGAACTTCTTTCTTTAATCCTTCTTGGGTCCATCCGTCCTCCCCGAGTTCTCGCTCCACACTCGGTGTCCAGTCCGTTCAGGGCACGAGTTGATGGCCCTCGCGCGGGGTCCAAGCTGCTCCCCTCCCTCTCCGGGATGGACCTCGTCATTCCCTCTTCCAGCAGCCTTGACTTTCGGATTACACTTGATCTCTACTACCGAATCCTACCACATCCTTTTCTTTGTCATCACCTACTCATCAGCCTCGCCGCTTTATCCATTCAACCTATTCATCACCATCACCCCTTATCTCGTCATCCGGCTGACACCCCTTCCTCCTCCTTCATCCTGTCCCGTCTCCACCTACAGCCCGTCTCAAGCCCAGCCTCGCTCCATCAACACAATGTCCACACCCGAATACGACTACCTCTTCAAGCTGCTCCTCATCGGAGATTCTGGTGTTGGAAAGTCATGCCTGCTGCTCAGATTCGCTGACGATACCTACACAGAGTCGTACATCTCGACCATCGGAGTGAGTCTCGACGTCCACTTACCTTCTCCGCTGGGAGCATTCTATTCAACCGTACAGCGCGGATGTGAGCTTCGGAGGCGAGACCAACTCGCGGGAGGTGCCGCCTCTGGGTCCGCTGTGTGAGATGGCGGCAGACCCGTCGTTGTCGGTTGGCGCGAATGACCGAGGAGAGGGAGACGACGTTGGAGGCTAGTTTGCAGATCGAGAAGTCTTTGTCCTTTTAGAAGCTGATAACTTGTCGTTTGGCTCGCACCTAGGTCGACTTTAAGATCCGCACAATCGAGCTCGAGGGAAAGACCGTCAAGCTTCAGATTGTGAGTAATCCAACGACGTCTCCTTCGGCCGTTCCATCTTCGTTTCACAAACTCATTTCCTTTCCCATACTTTTGGTTCGATGCGTCTTAGTGGGACACTGCCGGTTCGTTCCTCGTCTCGTTTCGGATCGAGTATCCGGATCGTTTCGTCTGCTGACGTTTCTCATCGGTCCTCTCGCACCCTCCCTCTCCCGCAACCTCTGTCTGTGCTCGCTGCCGTGCTTGCTGCCATGCTTGCCCATCACTCATCCTTGCCCTCGTAATTGTCGGCTCATACCATCCCACAGGTCAGGAGCGATTCCGAACCATTACCTCGTCCTACTACCGAGGCGCCCACGGTATCATTGTCGTCTACGATGTCACCGACAACGACACCTTCACCAACGTCAAGCAGTGGCTTCAAGAGATTGACCGATACGCCGTCGAGGGTGTTAACAAACTGCTCGTCGGAAACAAGAACGATTTGGTTCCCAAGAAGGTCGTCGAGTACGGTGCTGCTAAGGTGAGAGAATTTCGACGATTATCTCGGCTTGCCTGAATTCGACATCGCTGGGTCACTGCATGGTTGGTAACACCCGACGCTGCGAGGATGCCCTGAGGCTGACACTCTTGCTTCTGACGCCCCTCATCGACTGCCGTACCACCTCGTCTCAGGAATTCGCCGACTCTCTATCCATTCCCTTCCTCGAGACCTCAGCGAAGGAGGCCACTAACGTCGAGCAGGCTTTCCTGACGATGGCCAAGCAGATCAAGGACCGGTCAGTAATCCCGCCATGAGACTACACCTTTTGGTTTCGCATGCAGAGCCTTACGTTGTCCCCTGTGTCCGGCAGAATGGGCTCATCAACCATGCCCACCGGTGCCGGTGGAAAGGCCAACCTCAAGGTGGCCCCTGGACAGGCTGTCCAGCAGGCCGGCGGAGGCTGCTGCTAAGGTCGCATCTCCTTTCCTCACCGAGCCAGCTAATGTCCACTTGAATCGTTGGGTCTCAGTGTGTGAGGAAAGAAGACGACTAGACGGTCGGCAAGGGCTTGAAGGTGTCTGGAATGTAGAGGAGGCGATGGGACTGAGAGGCAGAGGGAGTGAGGGAACGAGGTCAAGTTCTGTTTGATGAATCAGAGTAGTTTCAATTTTCATTTTCACCTTCAATCTTTTGCTTGGACACTATCACAATGGCCTCGCTCCGCATGTGTCGTCTGGTGAGATGAGGGAGGAATCGAGAGAGCGGCGACTGGATCGGGAGGCATCTCCCACTTGGAACCATCATCCAACAATCGTCATCTTCCCCCAGATGGACGATCCTCACGCCTCAGTCCAACGAGGTCCGCCCGCGGATCCTCCTCAAAAGACACTCCACCTCTCCTCGCTCCTCTCCCAACTTCAGCGTGTCCCTTCGCCAGCTTCCATCCAGCTCCCGGTCTCGCCACCCCCTCCTCCACCTCAGCGATCTATCGACGATCTTTTCCGATCTCTCAACACCTTCGCCCCGTCCACATCTGGATCTGATTTGGCTCTTCAAAATGACCACAGCGGCCACAAGTTGACTGACAGTCGTCCCACCAACGGCGCTATCGACGATGATGAAGCCAAGAAACGACGAGAGGGTCTTCTCAGCATTTTCAACATGAGATCCCCCGCCACTGAGTCAGCTCAACCGCCCTCAATGATCCCTCTCCTCTCGGATCAGCACAGCCAGCACCCTCAACATCAGAGTCAGAGCATTGGCTATGCCCAGCAACCGATGTCGAATCCATCTGGATCGGCTCAGGGACAGGCTCAGAGCTTGCTCCATCTTATGATGGGAAGGTAAGTTTGATTCATGTCCCCTCGCAAGCTGTTCTAACGGAACAAAGCGATGATAGCTCATCCCTACTCTCTCGTCTTGATTTGTCAGCATGGCACCATTGGCGGAAGGCCCTAACCAGGAGAAGGTCCAGGTTCCTTCCTCGAACTCTTCCTCCTTCCCTTCCTCTGCTCAGCAAGCATCATCTTTCGCCGATTCATCTTCTGTCATTTCTCCACCACCCGTGGCTTCCGAAAGTAACCCGCCTAACGTCGAGGTCACGATGACGTCTCCCCCACCTTCCGACTCCCCGGCTCCTTCTTCCAACGCGAGCCAGGAACCTTCGCAGACTGGAGCCCAGCAACCTTCCATTCCGTCCAGATTCCACTTCATTTCTCCCTTCGATGCTTTTGCGTCGCCATCCAAAAGATCCAAGTCGACCGCACCTGGCTCGTCTTCTGCTAAGCTTCCCATCCCCCCCTCAACTGTCCGGTCATCTTCTCATTCTGATGCTACCATCACCGCTCCACCAAAGCTTGAGAGAGAAGGCTCCAATGCACCTCCTCCCACGAGAAGCATCAACGACGATGCGTTTGGCATGAACGACAGCAAGCTCGGATCCGACCTCTTCCCGACCCAGGATACTAGCGTGACATCTTCTGCCTCCAACTTCCCATCCTTCCCACCGACCATGCCTCCTCCTAACATGTCCCTCAAGAACCAGCCCATCTCACCTCCAACCCATCTCATCTCGCCTCCCCACTCGCGATCGGGTACACCTTCCTCGCCTCTCTATCCTTCCCTCCATCCTAACGCTTCTCTCCAACCCCCCGCCAACGTCGCCACCAAGCCAAGCTCTTCTCCTGCTTTCGGTCACACTCGATCCGCTTCTGGCAATCTTCGACTTGCTCGAGGAGAGGCTGTCGTCGGAGGCAAGTATGCGGCAAAGAAGTTCTTACGCGAGGCTCAGACCCAGGGTGTCGATCAGCTCGGCCCTGACGAAGCAAAAAAGGTGCGGGGACAGGGTACACTGGTGGTGCGGGTCGATGACTCTGGGCTCGAGGGTGTTGTGAAGAAGGAGGAAGCTTTGATCAAGAAGCCCATCACCCTTATCAAAAGCGACCTCATCCATTCCACCGGCAAGACCGTGGGGTCCAGTCGTGTCATTTCCTACGCGATGAATAAAGGTATAGCTCTCTTCCAGATTGTACTTATCACCTTCTCATTCTTCAAATCACCATACTCACGTATCGCGTTTCCTTCTTGCTGCGTTTCATTGTTTCACAGGACGAGTGAGGCTCATCGATCAAAAGACCGGTGCTCGAGCTCTTCTCAAGCTGCCTGCCGATTGGTTCTACCGAGACTCTCAGGTAGCGGATCTGGCTGTTGAGCAGGAACTTGTCGCTGCCGTCACGACGGACGGAGGCCTCGTCGTTTGGCGCCTGCCATCCGTGTGGACCGAGGATATCCCTCCGTACGTCCTTGCTGATCTTTAGCGTCCTGTCCAACAATGCTGATTTCATCGACCTTCAACACCACAGGTGCCCAGTCATTTACGCAGTCTTCCCTTCTCAGTCGGATGAACTCCGTCTCAAGCTCGTCCGTTTCCATCATCTTGAGTCCGATCGACAACTCGCCATCTCGTCTGGCTCGCATCTTCTTCTGCTCGATCTTCCACGTGTCTCTGCTGCTTGGCTCCAAGACAACAAGGCCAATCCCGAGTTCCCTCTTCCGACATCTCGAGCTCAGCTCCAGCTGGATGCTCTCGTCCTCGAGGCCGATAGTACTTCCAACATCGCTGGTTTCGACTTCCGACAGGACGGAAATGACGAGGAAGTTGCCGTTGCGTCGCGAGGAGGAGACATCAGTATCTTTAGGATATCTCATGTTCAGGGAAGGACGGAGAGTTCTAAGGTCTACCACGGCAAAGTGGCATCTTCGACCGAGGTCTCATCCATTCACTTCGTCGGTTCGAGCGACCTCGTGGCTCTCGGCTCTAAGAAAGGCACAGTTATCGATGTCTTCCAACCGACTTCTGAGCAAGTGGTCGGTTCGTTGAGGCTCGAGGGTGGAGAGGGCGCCAGCTTTGGCAAGGTAGAGTGGGATCAGCACCGATCTCTCCTCTGGTAAGTTGTCGAGCGAAACCGAGTTTGTCCTGTTGCTCACGGCGTTCTGACAAACTTCCACATCTTTTCGCCTCGGCCAGGCTTTCAAACACGGCTCGATCTTCCCTCTATGCCATCCGACTCAGTCCCTCTGGATCCCTGGATTCTCTGGCCGAATTCCCCCTTGACCCCCCTCTCACATCCTTCAGTATCTCACCTTCTGCCCCATCTGACTCCGAGACACCTGACTTCGAGTGCTTCACCGTCTCGCCCGTCGGAATCGACCAGCTCGTCATCCCTTACGACGTCCTGTCCAGCCTGTTCCCTCCTCGTTCGTCTCAGCCAAAGACTTCTACCGAACCCTCGATTGCTGTCAAGCAGGAGCGTACCGAGGCGGACGATGAGGTCGAAGCACAATTGCTCGCAACTACTCCACCGGAGGGCCCCTCTCCTACCATCGCTCATGTGGAGCCTGAAGTCAAGGCCGCGCCCGAACCGGAAGTCAAGCAGGAGGAGCCAGAGGAAGTGCCCATCCCCCCTGCGTCTTCCCAGCCTGAGTCAACCGAGGTCAAGCAGTCGGATCCTGTCGAGACATCAACGGCGTCATCCGTCGCTGGCAGCGCCAAGCCTAACAACAGGAGGAAGAGGACGAGCTCAAAAGAAACCATCTCCGCGAAGCACACTGTTGAAGATACTGAGGACTACGCTAAGCTTGGAACTGTGGGAGTCATGTTGCAGCGTCAAGCTCAAAAGGTGAGCATTCCATTGCTCATAATATGGCTCCTCTTGCCGTAAACGAGACTGATAATGATCCTCTTCCGCCAGTCTGACGAGAATATCATCGCGAAAGTTTCTCAGATGCTGGAACAGCAGAGTGAGTTTTGTTGCGTCGACCTTGAGAGAGTCCGGCTGGCTCAACACGCACCTTTTTCTGCCTTTTCTGCTCACAGGCGCTCGTATCGAGGCCAACGATCTCCGACGTCAAGAGACCATCTTCAAGTTGCTTGCTAGTGAGCTCAAGACGAACACAACCACCGTCGTCGTTGGTGCGGTCAAGGAGGAGATTCTCGCCTCGTAAGTTGCATCTCCATCTCTTGATCACCATCATCCAGGCGAACGTCGAAGCTGACTCGCTTGTCCATCGATCGCAGGGTACTCCCTGTCGTCTCGCAGGTCCTTAAGACTGAGGTCAAGGGTTTGGTCTCCGGCGAGATTTCCAAAGGATTAGTAGACTCGATGAGAAGCGTCAGTTTCGCTTTCCAATGCTCAAAGATGTGTACTTCGATGCTGAACCAGCGTGATCCCTCGTTGCAGTCTCTTCCCTCTGAACTTGAACGCCATCTCAACTCGAGATCGTTTGCCTCGGTTGTTCTGCCCTCGGTAAGGACCTTTCCTGCCTCTGTCTGATGCATAGCGCGCGTACTGACTCAGATGGACTGGCGTACAATCACAGATCGAGAAGGCCATCAAGGAGATCATCCAGAAGACCCTCATCCCTTCGTACAGCGAGGCCGTGGCTAATCTTCAACAGGGTGTCTCGGAGGAGATTCGAGCAGATATGGTCGAGTAAGTGGCATCGTTCAAGGTCTTCTCGGCCTAAATGACCCGCATCTTGCGCTGATCGTCAACCTATCTCTGGCACAGTATCAAAAAGGAGATCGTTTCCGAGCAATCAGCTACCCTTGTCGACACCACCAACGTCGTCACTGAACTCTCTCGAACCATCCAGACCCTTGGCTCTCAAGTGAATGACCTGACTGCTCTCGTTCAAGGACTCCAGAGCCAGATCCGAGAGCAAGCAGCAGTAGCCTCTGCCGCTGCTGCCCGCGTCCCGAACCCGGCATCTCTTCCTGTACCACCTTCCACTTCAAGTGTCCACGCACCGCTACCTCCTCCCCCTGCGCCTCGCTCTCCTGCTCAGCACACTATCTCGCACCCCATTGCGCTTCAGCCTGCATACTCTGCGTATCCCCATCCGCCTCCTTCGCAGCAACATCAGCAGCAGCCACCCAGCCATCACGCGTCTGCCTCCCTCTCGAATAACTCATCGTCCCCTTTCTCCTCTAAGCCCGCTGCCACCAGCGTCGCCGAGGTTGATTGGGAAGAGTTCTTCACCGAAAATTATATGTCGCGCGACCCCGGAGCACTGACCACGGTCATTTCTCGATTGGGAGAGGTCGCTGTGTTGGATCGCGTTTTGCCGACCAACAGGGACGCTGGATGCCCTCTCTCGCAGGCCGTGCTTCTGACAACGGTCCACAAGGTTCGTTGAGTATGCCTTCGTCGATACCCCCTGTTTGTATCACGTCAATTGACCGCCCGTTTCATATCAGTTTACCGACCTGGCCTCGAAGCTTGCCATGCACTCGCCTCTGCTTCCTCCTTCACTCCTGCTTCTCCAAAGAGCGTCTCGGCTTCTCAACCCAAGGGTACGTTCGTTTAAAGGAACCGTTATCTTGGCATCGACCTGACTGACCGGATACGTCTACTACAGGATCCTGCTATTTCGCCGTATGCATCTCGAGTCGTTCATCTCGTCATCACGAACTTGTCCAAGATTGAGGAACAGCTGCGAGCGATGAGCACCAATCAATTCCCTCATGGCGGCGACTTCCCAGACCCGGCCTCGCTCCTTCGACTGCTGAGGGCCGCTAGGGGAGAGCTTGAAGGGAAGCGAGCTTGACCATAGGGCTTTCGCCTCGTCTGATTCCTCTAGCTACATTTGATTCATCCGCCTCATCTCGACGTCCAATGTCTTCGCTTGTTTTGCATCGTTGCGATCTTCAACGTTTTACTCTTTCTGGCTTCTGCTCCTTCTTGCTACACACTCTCTCTCTTTCACTGCATTCGATGGATTCTCTGTTTTCTCTAACTTCAGAGAAGCAACAGCAATCAAAACTAGATCGGAAAGAAGCCAGCAGACCGAGACGATGGGTCCACTCTCAGACTTGTATCTCTTAAACCCCCCCAAGATCAAGGATGGTCTTTGGGCCGATCAAATCAAAGGGTCACACGGGCTCATTTCTTTAAGCGAGAAAGGTAGCAGACGTCATGAGGTCAAGATGAGAGAGGAAAGGTCGTACAGCGGAGTAAAGGAAGGACAAGAAGAAGGTTGCGAAGATGCGTCAAGAAGCTGTCGGGCCGCAGTGGAAGAGGGTTCGAAGAGAGATAAGGCCCAAAGGGTGAAAGAAAGAAAGGAAGAGAGAAGAAAGCAGACACCTCTAGTTGCTGAACACGACAAACGTACACCCTGCCCCTCCTTCCTAGACAACGGACCGAAGAGGGGACCGAAACCAGGAGGAGAAATAGCAGAGAAAGGAAGGCAAGATGGAGATATGCAAGAGGGAAGAGAGAGCTACGCCATCCAGACTTTAGGCGTCGAGAGTCATGCTCATTCCTGCACCCTCGCCGGGAACCAGAGCACTCCTGCTTCCACCAGCACGTGCCTTCTTCGCGGCAAGCTTCTTCTCCTTCTCCTGATCGGTACGGATTCGGACCTTCTCCCTGATTCGCTCGGCCTTGGCGGGGTCCGAGTAAGTCGCGCTCGAGAGAGCAGACGATGGCTGGACGAGGGCAAGGTGGCGCGAAACCTCTCGAGTGTCGGCTTGGGCTCGGAGGGTAGGGTTGAGAACCATTCTGTAGAGCCGGAGAGGTGGAGGAGATGACGTGACGATTGATTGGTTCATGAATGTAGGTGTGCAGCGGAACAGAAAGGAAATGACAGGTGACAAGGTCAAGAGTGGAACACGCGAGACAGTCAGTATCGGATTATCACTTGTTACGAGCCACACGGTTGTCGACACAACAAGCCAGCAATATGCAACGGACCGGTTCTTGTAGAAGGCTCGCTCTCGTCGGGCCTTGATCTCTCCGACTCGCTTGATGGCCTTGATGGTAGTCTGGACGAGCTCTCGGTCGTATCTGACGGGGACGTTTCGTCGCTTCTGGAACTCGAACGTCGAGTCCTATAAGAAAACCACCGAGCAAGAGAGAGGAACAATGAGTGAACGTCGTTCCACTTGAACTCGGATCGAAGGATGTCTGTGGAAGGCTTAGCCTCACGATAGTCATCTCCTTGCCAGCAGCCTTTCGGAAAGACTTGGTCCATCGGACCTTTCGAGGGTTTCGCTTCATCCTGAGAGAGGAAAGGGATTACATGAAGAAAGAAAAGCGTGGGAGCGGTACAATCGAGTCGCAGTCATCAGCTTGCAGCTCGAAGCGAAACCTGCGCCTGGACAATCTAAGACGCGAGACTGACTTGAAGTTCTTGTGGCACCTGAGATGGCAACGACGGAGGTGTCAAGCAGAGAGATGAGTAAGGTAACCTGACTGGGAGGGATGGAGATGTAAAGAGTGGCAAGAGGACTGACTTGGAAGTACAGAAGAGGAACTGCTTGGAGTCGTTCCTGACGAACATGGTACCATGACCGGGATAGACGGAGACGGAACAGAAGGAGCAGACGGAAACCCTCATGACGACGAACTGGGGGGAAGGGTGAGGAGGGAGGGGGAGGGAGAGGGTGAGGTGAGGGAAGGGAGAGGAGCGGTAGGGTCGGAGGGAGAGGAGGTGGAGGTGGGAGAAAGCTTCCCCAAATCCTGAGGGACTCTCTTACTTTCTTTCTTCCTTTCTTTTCTTCGTATTCAACTCTCATTCCCTCCCAATCTTGCATCGGTTCCCTATCTCGATCAGATCCTATCTACTCTTGCCCGTCATCTCATCCAATCAGCTCACAGATGCTTCGCCCTGTCTGATCGAGCAGCTTGTCGCTCTATCCGCGATCGTTCTCTCTCCTTAGCTTCGGCCTCTAATATCTTTGTCGTCTCGATGTCTGCTCGGGCCGCTGCCAGTCGATCCTGTGCTGGCGTGTGCTCCTGAGAGCCGAACGCCATCTCGCGTAGGAGTTTCTATCGGGTCGAGAGTGAACGCAGAGATTGACGTTCATCCCGTCCAGGAGTTCAAGCAGACGTGTCGGTTGGTAGATGTTGTGGTACCAAGAATCAGCGAGGAGGAACACAGAGTGGTGGATATTTGACCTCACCTCTGTGAGCTTTCGACAAGACCCTCTTGTCGTCATCTCGCGGTAGCAGAGATCACCAGAGAATATGGATCGGCTCTTGGTACCTATGCATATCATATCAGACAAATATATCAAACAAGTTCAACTGTCGTCAGGACATCTCTACCAAACCAAATTAAGGTGCGCAATTCAGCGAGATCGGTCCGTCTGAAACTCACACAGATCAAAGGCCCTGATGTACTCCGAGCAATTGATCTCGACCTGGGTGTTGATGTATTGATTCTGCAGCTTTTCAGCTTTAAGGTCTACAGACTTCTTGAGATATTCATGGGCTTGCAACTCGCTAGACGTTTGTGGTACGACAGGCACGTTGGGCGTAGCAGGACTGGGCGGGAGGTCGGATGCTGCAAATTCAGAATTTGGTGGCGATGTTGATGTTGGATGAGAGGCTAAAACGGCAGCTAGACACAGGTAGTAAGCACCGAGAAGGATCATGGAACGATGGAGCCCGACGAACGGAGCTCACGCGAAGACACGGGTGGAGATCTCGATGAGCCTTCTTGAGGGTGTGCCATAGAGAGAGGTGGCAGAGGGGGTAGATTCGGGTTGAGGACAGAGTATGGCCGATGTTCGAGATAGCTGTCCATAGAGATGGGGACTCCGGTCCGAGGCGGAGTCGAAGCCGGTGATGGTGGGGAGGGTTGTTGGGCATATGCTTGAGTGTATATGAGATGGGATGCTGAACGAGGGGGAAAATTGAGCTTGTAGATGTGCAAGTGTGGCATAGGCAAGAAGGATAAATATACAGACGTGGTATTGGAGTTGAGCGAACGTCGGTTGGGGCGTGGATGGGTGATGGTTGGGTATTGGATGGGTTGATTTCGTTATCGGGCTTCGCTGTCGTTGGTTGGGGATTGAGGGTAGCATATATCCAGTTAAGGATTGGGAAGGACATGTTGAGCGAGTATATGCGGTCGGGTCGTTTGTCGAGCGAGTATATGCGGTCGGGTCGTTTGTTGGGTGTCCTCTGGCATCGAGGCGAGATACATTTGGAAGGTCGTCGCCTCTTTCCACGACCTTCTCATCGTCTTCCTCCCTCTCGACTCTCCTCTCGACTCTCCTCTCTCCCTTACCTCCTTCATTGACTTCCTATACGTCTCAACTTCCACACAATCATACCCAACAATCTTCAGTTTCTCTTTCGGAAATGGCTCCCATCCAACTAGTTTCACCCCGTCCAGCTCTCTCCTCGACATCCCAACCAGGAGGGGAAAAGAGCGACTTGCTCAAGGGTCTTCAAGACGTCTATTGGAGTGATGAAGAGGTCCGTACCATCTCCTTTCCTCCATTCATCACCCCGACAACACCACATGTCAGAGCGATTACCGTTGCCGCTTCCAGCCATGGCCGTCTTCGACTCGACGCTTCCCACCTCTGTCTCTTGTTGTCGCTGTCTTTCACCGCTGGCTGCAATCAATCCGGCCCAACACAACTCTAGAGCCTATCGATATGCCCTTTCTGGAACAAGTCCTGGCCAAGAGATTTGGCCAACCTGACAGGAGAGCACTCTAGCTCCTTCCTTGTTCGCTTGTCCTTTCGAGTCGTTCACCTCTCGTCTTGCTCCTCATTCTTCTCTGCCTTGATCATCTGTTCATGGCTCGATTGTCCCGAACGTCAACTGACGCAACTTCTCGTCACCTTGACATGCGTTCCATTCCACGTTCTACAGGAAGACGATCCCGAATGTCCTCTCTGCATGGAAGAGATGGATCTGTCCGACATCAACTTCAAACCTTGCCCGTGTGGTTACCAGGTACGCTCCTGCTTGCTTGATGACGCTACATCGTCACTCACTTGCCAGCAGATAGCAAGTCGATCAGCGTCTCATCGTCAAGGATGCTCACCTCAGCCTCGTTCTTACCACTTTTCCGCGTGCGCGTGTCTCTAGATTTGTAGGTTCTGTCATCATCACATTCTAGCCAACCTCAACAAGCGATGCCCTGCTTGTAGAAGACAGTACACAGAGGACGGGATTGAGTTCAAACCCGTTGGCGCAGAAGAGTACGTTCTCTCAAGGCATCAAGCTGGTTGCTGGCTGGAGGTGCTGACAGAATTCCTCCTCGCCTTCACCTAGAATTAAGCGTTTGACGGCCCTCAAGAAGAACAAACAAAAGACTAACAAGGAGCTCGAGGCGCTCGGTCGACGGCATCTTAAGGATGTCCGAGTTATCATGAAGAATACCGTCTATGTTGTTGGGATGGGCGTCGGTCAGGAAGGTCGAGCCGACGAGGTGCGTCCCTGAATCCCTTTCTAGTCTGCCGCTTATCTACTCTGGCTATCGCTTGAGTGGTGGGATTACTTGTGACGTTCGAGGTATTTCACCGCTGACACTCCTCTCATCCCGTCGGACTGCACATCCCTAGCAACTCGCTACTCTGCGTTCCAATGATTACTTCGGCCAGTACGGCAAGATCTCGAAACTCGTCCTCCATAAGCGACCTCCCTCGGGCACGCCCTCCTCATCCTCGGTGCCAAATGTGGGTATCTATATCACCTACCTTCGACGTGAGGATGCCGCTCGAGCCATCGCCGCTCTCGACGGCTTCCCTAGCCCGAGCGCGCCGGGGCAGGTGCTTCGAGCCAGCTTCGGAACCTCAAAGTACTGCGAAGCGTGGCTGAGAGGAATCAAATGCGACAATGTCAACTGCATGGGAAGTCACGATTGGGGAGATGAGCGTGACTGCTTCACCAAGGAAGACCTTTCGACCCTGTGAGTTGCTCTCTACACTCTTGCTACGGGTGACCTCATTCTGACCTCTTTGCTCTGTCTTCATACAGAAAACATACACTGAAAGGAACAGAACATCTTCAGAAACCGGCTGTCGTTTCCAGGCCTTCGGTCAAGAAGGCCGCCGAGGAGGTGACGGATGGTGCGTAACTCCCGTCAGCCTTTACAGATGCGAACCACAAAGCTGACCGGGTATCCTCTATCTGAATTCTCGTTCACAGCATCGGCCTTGCCTCGAACAGCATCGTGGGCCTCTCGTCCAGGTACCGGCCTCGCATCCCTTCCGCCAAATCCGACGCTACCTGCCCCCCCTGGTCTCAAGTCCCAATCTTCCCCATCTCCTATCCCCTCATCATCCATGCCTGTACCAGCGACGATGGCTTCCGTTTCAATAACGACTCGACCGGCAAAGACGAAGTCTGCTGCCGCGCCACAAGTCACAATCCTCAAGAAGGAAAAAGCGTCGAAGGCAGCGGCAGCCTCTGCCACACCTCCCGCACCCGATGTCGCCTCCTCTTCGAGACCCAGCACACCCTCACTAGCGGCTGCTACCCCCAAAGCGACCTCAAGCATGGTGTCGTCGGCAGGCAACAGCTTCGTTCAGCAGCAGCAGCAGCAGCAACAACAACAATCGAAACCACCACAGCAGCCATCACAGTCACGCCCTATCACTCCGCAGCCCGCTCCCTCCGCACCTGCATCCGCTTATAACTCACCCAAACCTGCGTCTGCCGCTCCCCCTGCCCTTCCACCCGGTCTGGCTCTTCCTCCAAACTTGGCGCCCCCACCCAATCTTACTCCGCCACCGAATCTTGCTCCTCCTGTCATGGCAGCCCCATCCAATCTCGCGCCTCCTCCCAATCTGCCTCCTCCCAACCTTCCTCCACCTGCTCTGCCGACAACCGCACCCGCCGTCGAGCCCACACACTCCCAACAATCTCCACCCCCGCCTCAGTCTCCAACCTCTACTTATCACCCGTCCTCACAGACGCAGGCCCTCGTCGACGAGATCACTGCCCGACGAGAGGCGCCACCTCATCCACCCGTAGCATACGCTAGTCCCTTCCCAGACTTCGACCGGATGCTTTCCTCGTTTGGCGATGGTCAGTTTGGCTTCAGTCTCAATCTCGACGACAAGCTGGCTACTCCTCGAAATCAGCAGGACCCCATTGCTGCCAGTCGTTCCGATCCCTCGACCAGCTCGACGTTCTCTCCGTTCGGGTTCGCCCCCTTTGGACTCCTTCAGACCGAGCCTATCGCGCCAAGTCCGTATGTTGGTTCCTTCGATCCGTTTGGCGATGCCGATCAGATGGAGGGCAGTGGAGAGGTTGGAGGAAAGAAGTCGAGGTTTGATTTCGCTCGGAAGCGAGGCGCGTCAGGTTTCGGCGCAGGCAGTCCAGGCTCAAGCCCCGCGGGTGGAGTTTCTGGAGGTCTTCCTGACGTGGGTCGATACGGTATGGAAGATTCATCTGCACGCCACGCTGGTGTCGATGACAGAGCGAGATATCCCACTGGCCCCTCTACCCCAGCCAACGAACAATCGAACGCTCTGTGGGGCAACGGCGAACTTCTCCGGGATCGAACTGCAGCTGCCTCGCCTGGTCCTCCCCCTGGCATGAACCGTCCTCCCGGTCTTGTGCCATCGGCAAACGCTCCCAACCACCTCACTCGTCAGCCATCGACCAGCTCATCTGGCTTCGCCCCCCCTGGCCTGTCTGCACTCTCTCGTCAGCCGCCTCATTCTCAGCAGCAAGCACCCCAGCATCCGTACTCTTCTCATCAGCCCACCCAAAACGGGACCGGTACCAACTGGCTTCACCAGCTCTCCCAACAACAGCAATCCGTCAACGACCAGAGCCGGTTGGGCTTCCAGCAGCGACAGCAGCAACAGACTCAGCCTTCGTCTCAGTATGGAGGTGGACACGGAACCAGCAGTGCGAGCGAGCGAGCGAACCAAGCTCAGGCTCTCAAGGAGATGCTTGGTGTCGGTATGGGTCTAAACATGGGTGGAATGGGGATGGGGCTTGGGTCGATGGCTATGCCTTCAGCCGGTGAGTGGTATCTTCTGCTGTTCCTGTCCTTCACGCCCTTGATCGCTTGCTGATCTGGTTTCGATTACTTACTATCCCAGACAACACAAGCAACCACAACTTCCCTCTTCAAGACCCTGCCATTATGTCGATGCGCATGAACTCTTCCCAGCAACCTCCTCCTCCTCAACCTTTCCCTAATTTGAATAACGCCACTTCTCCCTCTGCCTACTCGCCGAGCGGCTTCTCTCCGGAACTCGGCCTTCACGGCGCTTCAGGCTTAGGCGAGTTCGCCTCGTTTGGGCTCGCCGCGGCCGATGGTCAAGGCAATGCTCGTCTCCTTCAACAGCTTCAGGCTCAGCAGCAGCAGCAGCAGCAACAACAACAGCAGCAGCAGCAGCTTCACGGCCAATACGGCGGGTACCGCGGCGGCCTTTCTCCCTCTCCTCCTCTTCACGGTAGGTACAACGACTCTAGTCTGTCCTACATGCGGGGAGGGGTGCTCTAGTCTATTCTGGTTATCTTGTCCTTCCGCCTGTCTTTGGCTCTACCTTTTCTTTGGCTATCTTTCCATAAACCTTTGACCTTGCCTTTTCTTTCGACACCTCTCCTTTGTGGTCGTGTTACCTACGCTCTCACTGTTTTCACTTCTATTCGCTTTCTCAAACAATCTGCCCTCGTTTCGACATAGTTCATATCACACGCCGCAACACCATCACGTCCTTTTTCTCTCTTTCCATCACCCTCCTCGAAGACCATGCATGACTCGTCTATTCTGCCACGCCTCCTCACTTGACTCTACTTACCGCACTGCCCCGCGCCCCTGTTGCTATCTTACTCTTTTTTCGTGTGTGTTTCTAGTCGAGTCTATCCTTTCGATGGGCTGCCCGTTATCTCCTCTCTACCATGTACGAAACGAGCACCCCTTCGCCTCTTGCCGCGCCCTTCTCTTCTGCTGGTGATCTCGTGTGACTGACTTGTCGCTTATATTCTTCGTTCCTCCACAGCTGCTTCACCTAGTGAAGACTTCCCTCCTCTCCTTCCTTCACCCATCCTGTCTCACACCGCCACACCCGATCGCAGCCGAGGCTCGCCTACCATCTCTCGCTCGCCATCTCGAATCCCTGCCCTCGCTGTCGCTGCCACGCAGCAAGCGTATCGACCCGCTTCACCTTCTCCCTTGGCTCACAGCACGCCCATACGGCCCGCCGAGGTGAAGATCTCTGTCCAGAGTGCAACTCCGCTCGGTGGAACGTCTGATTTCGCCACTCAGGATTGGTGGGACTCACCCGGTGGACCCGACGGCTCCACGTTGAGAACAGACTGGCAGCCAAGCCTCGAACGTCGACGAAGTCTCGAAAGACTGACCGAGGTGCTCGGAGAGTCTGCAGTACAGCCAGAACAGCCTGAAGCCGATGGCGAGACTAACGCACCGCCAGCACTCAACGAGACCTTAGGAGCATCGCCAGCCAAAGCGGAGAAGGTCAAGAAGACCAGGACGAAAGTCAAGTCGATTTCCGCTCCGTCCGTCCCTCCAGGGTTGACTGGTCCTGTCGCTGCCGACTCCACAGCCCGATCAGCTTCAAAGACCTCCACTGCTGCACTGACCTCTACCGAGCCACCAATCGAGGAGCCCATGACCTCTACACCTCCTTCCGTCTCTCCTACGCCTGATAAACCTGTGTCCGCTTCCAAGGTCACCACCATTTCCTCTAAGCCATCATCCACTCTAGCCGACAAACCAAAATCAACCATCTTCCTCCCTCTTGCGTCGGATCGAGAGCTCAAGGTCGAGCCCTCGAGGTCTACTAAGGCTAAGCTGAAGAAAGCGGAGAAGGAGAAGGCCAAGCTCGAGAAGGAAAAACTCAAGCTGGAGCAAGTCAAGGCTGAGTTGGAAGTCGAGAAGGAAAAGCTTAGGAAGGCCAACCTCGAAAAGGCTAGGCTTGAAAAGGAGATCAAGGCTCGACTCGAGCGTGAGAGGGAGGAGAAAGAACGGGCAGTCATTGAGAAGGAGAAGGAGCTGACGTTGCTAGCCGAAAAGGAGAAAGAGAAAGAGAAGGAGAGGGAGAGGGAGCGGGAGAAAGTAAAAGAGAAGGAGAAGCCTCGCCTGGTCACTAAGCTTGTCGCCAACTCACCAGCTTCTACCGATGGCAAGTCAGCTACCAACTCTAAAGCTGCTCTCCGGGCGGCTGTCAAGGCAGGGATGGCCGCCGCTTTCGGTCCCTCGTCTTCGTCTGGATCCTCCAACAAGAACGGTACAGCAGTCGACATCGCTCTCCATGGCTTCCCTCCTCTCGCCCTCTCCAGCTCGAACAGTACATCCCAAGCATCGACACCGACCAAGAACAAGTCTCTTGCAGCGATCCCGGTACTAAGCATCGAGCAGGCTCCTGTCATGGGCAAGATGGCAAAGAAGAACAAGTCGGTGGGAGCGAAGAAGACGCCTAAGAAGATCCTCGACAAAGTCAAGAAAACCGAAGAGGTCACCATCACCTCGGAAGTCACGACTTCCGCTCGGCCCATCGGACAACACAACGAACGCCTGGTCCACTCGCCTGACAGCCCTCCCAACTTGGACCCACTTTCCTCGATCTTGGCCGACTCCATCAATCAGGACGGCGCACTAAGCGACTGGGGATCTGCCAGCACCTCGTCTGCCTCATCTTCGCCAAAAGCCGACTTCCTTGTCCCTGAGCCTCAAGTCCAACCTGCCCTTTCCACATCGCTCGAAGAAGAGTACGACCCCTACTCTCTGCCTGCTATGCTGGACTCAATCGCCCAAGTGATGGATTGCTCGACACTCGCGTTCTTCGAACCCATTCTCGACGATTACGACCCTCTATCCTACCCTACACCAGCCTCAGTCTCACCCCTCCCACCGACGGCGGACTCAAGCCTTAACGCCAAGTCGCTTGCTCTTGCACTCTCAGCTCTCTCCTCCGTCCATCCGAGTATCACGATGGAGCAGGCAGTCTCGTCGTTCCACCAACTCCTCACGCTTCTCACCGACAAGATCACGGGCGTTCTCGGTGTTCTGCCGAGGGACCGAGAGATCGAGGGAGGTGTCGCGCAGAGGTTCGGCGAGATGTTTGGAGACGTCGGAGGCAGGATGAACGACGGCTTCGACGAGCTGGATGACGAGGAGGAAGCCGTCGATGAAGGGCGCATCGGTGCTACCGGAACGGACGAAGTCGAGAGACTGAAGGGTGCATTGATTCGGCGAGCCGGCTACCTCGCTCAGCAACTGTCGAAGCTGGAGGGACTCCATACAGAAATTAACCAGGTCGGTCTTTTGCTGCGACTTTCTAGCCTTCCCGACGCGACTTGCTGACCGGTCTTTTCGTCTTCGCTAGATTGCTCTCAACTCCTTCGTCCCCCACAACAAGCTCGCCACTCTCGCCTCGACGTTCACCCTGCCGGTCGTATCCACGACTGTCCAAGACTTTGATGCAGGTATCGCGTCCACGATGGCTTCGCCTATCCGATTCCAAGCGTCGGACAACCTCATCGCCCGACTGGAGCACGAGCTCGAGAGGACAAAGGGGGAAGCCGAGAGATTGACGGAGGAATTGCGGGATCTGATTGAGGAGAACCTCGACGAATTCTTCGAGGAAGCCTGAAGTCAGACGGATCATTTGCGATCGTGATTCAGAAAAAGAAGCTGGAGCCTATGCATGATGGGTTCTCATTCATCTCCTATCCGGTCTCAATGTGCAAGGATATCTTTCGTCAGGATTGATAACCATTTTGAGTGTCATCAAGAAATGAAGACGCGACGCGTTTGATAAGGCGTTGAATAAGGCATCGTATCAAAAAGCGAGAACCTTGAAGGTCCAGTCGGACTGATGACGCGTAAGACAAGTACCGAAGGAACGGCATCACATGGACCGGCCAAATGAAGGACGTGAGCCAGGTTGATCAACGGAATATCGATAGCGAATCCGTGTACCCACTGTAAAGCGCTCCTGAAGAGTCAGAATGATTCGTTCCTCATCCAACATGACGCCTTGGCACTTTCCGATGTCATCCGGTAGGCCTTTGACTTTGCCCACTCGGTACGGTAACGCGGTGATGATGTCCCTTCCAAACGCATCGCCGCCTAGAATGACAGTTGGCTGATCAATCGATTGGTATGCCGAAGAGTCTAAATTCAAATCTGTCCTGGAGGTGAGAGAACGGGGGTTGAAGTCGAGAACAAAGACTGGCGCAATGAGAAGTCATGAGTAAGGAGACCGGTATCTTTCTGCAATTGAATCGGTGAGTGTTGCCTCACCTTCTCGTGCGGGTAACGGCTGGTCAGAGATGAGATGTTGAATTTGCTGCGCAACCGAAAGCTGGGGAGTTTGACAGACAGCTCGGTATCCGACAATGAACGTTACCCTGCAATGAAGGCAATGGCCGATCAGCAACAAGGCGAGATCCCTTGAGCGGCGAGAGGGAACGAGTCTTTACCAATGCCGTTGGGACGGGGTCGTTTCTAGTATCCTACAGCCATGCTGTCCCCAATCTGCCCAAGGTCGGACGATGGCTTCCATGCCGCCTTGTTTAGACCAGATCATCTGGTCTGCCATAAACGTTTCCTTCAGGATGTAGCAGTTCAGGATCCTATTCCCGACCGTGATGTCAATGCTAACGGCTCCAGTGAGAGCTGGTGCGAAGCTTCGTTGCCTCCCTCCGACGTCATCATTTCCATCTCCATCTCTTAAGCCAGTTTTGGAGCCGTTGTAGACGAATGGCGAACTGGTGGATGGCGGATCTGGACGGAGCACAAAGTCAAAGTTTGTTGTACGAAGAGCTTCGGGGAGGATAGAAAAGAACTGATAGGATGCGACCAGCCGTGGCGCGAGATGCCAGGCATAAGAGCCTCCGTCTGGCACAGGCGAAGATTGATCAGTGAGGGATGATTGAGGTGATGGAATGGAGTACGTGTTGAGACGAGGAGCCCGGTTGTATAAATCAAAGTCTGACAGCGCAAACAAGGTTGGTGAAAGGAGGGTGAAGGACCGGACGTTGATGGTTGAAGGGAAGACATGAACCTGGGGTGTGATATGACCGAAGAGAACTTCCGATCAGGATCAAGTGTATAATGGGGACCACATCAGGGACACTAGAGACACATACGCAGAGCAGTCGACCCGTACGCCAGTCCCAGCACATTACGACTTCTGTCTCTTCTTCCCCAGTGAAGCTGACCAAGAACAATGCAAGCTGATTTGTAGACGACGAGACAGTCAAATATGGTCAGGAACAACGTTAACGACCTCAGACCAGCGACCAGATAGCGAACGACTGACTGTATTGTCGCAGATTTGGATACAGCATCGGGACAGCCACGTCCTGGTGGGATCCCAGTCGGCAATAACAGCCTCGAGCCGGTTAAGCTTGATGTCTGAGCGGGGGTTCCCTTTTAGATCAAGAAGATGAAGCTCGTATCCTTGCTCATCGTCTCCGTCGGAAAAGGTAAAATCGGAATCCTGATCTTCAGGCGTATCTCCTGCATCGGGTTGGGTTTCGGATGGGGTGTTGAGGCTGTTGTTGTCGGGCTGAGTAGATGGAGTATGTGTCGATGGCAATGGTCGAGGTCGAGTGAGGGCAACGATGAGATTCTGTGTAGGATCGATACCTGTAGAAGCGTGCACGAGGGGGTTCGACAAGTCAGCGGTTTGAATTCCCTGAGCGTGGAATGTACAAAAGATGCGTTTGACAGCTGGCTATCTGTACACTCACCAAAGTCGAGGATCGGCCCGACGCCTAGATCGACGGTGGTCGAAACTGATTGCGGCCGAGGATCTTTGCCTTGCGACTGCTGATGGCTGTCAGGAGAATCTGACGCGGAAGGAAGAGCGAAAAGCTCAAGGGCAGTCGGTCGACCAAGCTCAGGACGTGTTGGGTCGTCTGGGAGATCGTGAGAGAAGTGGGTGCCGCGGACGAAAACGCCAGATTGGAGTTCGTAGATAGGACTGAAGCAAGGGTAAGATGTGATGATGTACTGTCGTTAACACAGCTGTGACGATGGAAAGATCACATTGTGAATCTCTTTCAATCAAGGAAGCGAATCCTGCTCGCTAGGACGATGAGATGAGGACAGGACGGACTGACCTAGCCCCGAGATGATACTGCTTCCATTTCCCTTGCCCATTGAGTGATTCCCATCCCGCTTCTCTCTGCCTAAGTCTTTCGAGCTTCTTCGAGACGGGAATATCGACTGATTGACCTCCATCAGGACGAACGGGCGGGCAGTCGACTACGCCATAACGATGTGTGGCGAGGATATACCTCAAGGCGGTCGCTCGGGTGATGAGAGCGTGGAAGGTGTGAGAGACTTGTTGAGCGTTGATGAGTTGTATGGGTGAGAGATAGGTGAGGATCTAGGGGTAGAGGGTTGATGGGTGAGTACAATTCGAAGCAGGGGCGAGGGATTGGTTCTGGATGGCACCTTTAGGAGCAGTTCCTCGGGGATGTCAAGCAGGCTGAGCGGGTGATGAGGAGACATGGGAGGATGTGGAAGGTCCTGGATTGTATGCTGGCTGAGTGTATGCTGGCTGAGTGTATGCTGGCTGAGTGTATGCTGGCTGAGTGTATGCTGGTTGATTCGATGACGAGGGGGGGAGACGATTTCGACTGGGACAGGACGGTCCCCTCCCTAACCTTGTCGAGTCCCCGTACACATGTCATTCACACGTTCGATCAACTCCAAAGCCTCACCCCTACCAGCCCTCATCCGAACCATCTCGTCCTCACCCCACACAAAATCTCCCAACCTCTACGTCAGTCACGTCCCAAACCATTCCCTACCGATACCTGATTAGCTCCATCCTCAACTCCCTTCCTCCCCGTCCATCATCTCCCACAGGTACGATGGGATTCCAGAAAGGAGATTGATGACTTCGACGAATCACGCATCAGATCCATTTTCTCCTCCAAAGGCTTCGAGACGAGGGAAATCATCCCACTCCAAAACTCTCACCATCCCGGCATCAACTCAGCTCTCGTCGAGATCAGGCAGGAGGAGCTCAAAAGGTGCCTCGATATCAAGTTCAGTGTGAGGATCTCGACCTCTGCTCATTCAGTGGCACACACGGCCACTTAGATGTTGACGTTCGTTTCCTGTCGATTGTAGAGCTGGTTGACGGTCAAGGTGAGCTTCTTGTTGAGATATCGGTTGATGTCCTCAACTCATCGATCCGGCCTCCTCTGTCCTCAGGAGTACAGGACGACCGTTATATCACCAAAGGGCCCTCTGGCCAAACGTACCCTTGCTGTCAGTCGTCAAATACGTACCCACCCTTCGAATCTTCTCTGACTGACATGTTTGTCCGCTACCTTTTTAGATTAGAGGCGTTCCTGTGGGACAGGACCTTGAAGGCCTCAATGATCCAGCTCACACTCAAAGACAGCTCGCTCGTCGAGTCTTCAGGGAGACCGGCGTCCCGTTGTTCAACGCCAAAACTATCAAAGACTCGCTCAAACCAGACAACACCATCACGGTTTACGTATTGGTGGATAGCGACAAAGCATTCGCCAAGCTTATGAAATGGGTATGCCTTGTCCATGGCTGGGATCCTAGTCGTCCTAGGCCGTATAAATTGACGCGAGTTCTCGTCGTTACTGCTTTTTCTTTTTTGAAGCGTACCAGTGGTCTTTCTATCCAGGTTAGCATAAGATCGCATACATAAAACCACATCCGACTCGATTGGATCTTCCGGTGCCTTGTCACTGATTCTTATCATCACTTGAACAGGGGGTTCCCAGACAACACGAACTGAAGAAAGATTTCCCCAAGGTGTGTCCAACTTGCGAGTCTCCTTGCAGCTCAGCATCGAATTGACACTCATCCTGTTTTACGCCACACTTTCTCTGATAGACCAAGCTTTTTGCCGACTCCAGCACGCCGTTTGTCGCGCCAGTCCGAGTCGAGCTGCCGTGGCATCTAGCAACAGCACCTCCGCCGACTCCTTCCTCATCATCGCCCCACAAGGAATCCACTCCGTCAGCACGTAGTTTACTTGATGACCTGCCGCCGAATCTTCGAAGCCGGGTCCGTACGACCGGTCCTCACCGGCACGTTGGACTAGGTCGAAAGCTTCGACCAGAACTGCTCGAGTCTCTGGCAAGCTCGGGTTCGACGATGTCATCTTTATCTGGACAGCAGACAGAAGAACCTTCAGAAGATCAAGGTCCCGATGTTTCGGAACGCTCGCTATCTGAGTCCCAGGACGACCGCGACCTTGCTCAATACCTCGCCTCAGACTCCTTCTATTCCGGTTCTCCGACGACTTCGATCTTCGAAAGCAGAAACAACGAGGATCAGGCTAGCCGAGATCAAGCAGTAGAGGAGTTGGATCCGGACGAGCCGTTTGAAAAGGTTCGGCTCTCGCCACAGAGCGGCTGGAGTGGATTAGTGATGGATCCTGATGGCGAGACGACTTTGGTAGAGAGACAGCGTCCGAATGACCCGAGCAAAGTTGAAGATTCATGAAACTTAGGATGACTTTTCCTCATCAGAAAACAGAAAGAACGATGTGAGGCACGTGCAAGTCAGCGGTATACTGGTTAGCGTTGCTGGCGGTACTGCGGTCGACTCTGGTCTGTACAGAGGGCGAAGACATGAATCGTTGATGAACTAGTTTTACGCGTCAAAAGCCTGGCGTACTCGGACTAATCTGACGTGACCTTTCCAACGATGTTGTATCGCTTCTCGAAGAACGAATACCATTGGTTGAGCGTGTTGAGCGCAGACTCGTCGAGTCCAGAGTAATCGGGGATAGCATCCTGGATTCAAGTCACCAGGGTGGAAAGGACAAGGTCAGTCGATCGAGGTCACGCTGAGCAAGGCGGACGGGATGGAAAGCCAACTCACCTCTGGCTTGAGACTGCTAAGACCGAGACCCTTGCTTCCATCTTTGCCCGCGAAGACGC
This sequence comes from Udeniomyces megalosporus, assembly GCA_039545415.1. Lineage (NCBI taxonomy): Eukaryota > Fungi > Basidiomycota > Tremellomycetes > Cystofilobasidiales > Mrakiaceae > Udeniomyces > Udeniomyces megalosporus. Next base: position 6,220 of record BCKM01000018.1, on the reverse strand, counting down.
TGTAGCCTTTTCCCGGGCCGTACATGTCAGGCTTTGCTGAGACATCAAAGATGGTCCCCTTGATGGCGACGAAGATCTTCTGGCCCTCGGGCACACCGTTGTACTGTGCGAGCTCGGCAGGGGTGTATGGCGTAGAGAGAGGAGCGTCGAGATTGGCGGCAGGTGCGGACATCATACTGGTAGATTGCTGGAAGATCCCGGATCGAGGATGTATTTCGAGGGAGCGTGGAGGGGACAAAGGTGCAGGACCCGGTGTGGGCGGGAAGGAGAGATAAGATGAGTGATGGCAGCAAGCTAGAGACTCTCGAGAAAGGGTAGAGATGATGGGACAGAACTGACAGCGATGGTGGGTTTGGTTGAGGGTGTGGCGAGGAGTTTGGACTTTGTGGGGGTTCCGGAAGAGGATGCTTGTTCGCGAGCCTTGGACTGGGCGATAGATGCGGCTGAGCCCGGACGAGGGACGATACGAGGCGGTGGGTTTGGAACGATGGGTTTGCCGTTGTGGTCGAGGACAGGGGTATCGGGCTTTTGGACAAAGGCCCAGAGGACGATGAGTGGAAGGAGGAGAACGAGGGAAGTCTTTGCGAGTGAGGCTCTGTGGGATGGTGATGGCAGATGGGTTGGGGAAGATGGTCGGTTCAGCTGATGGGAAGACTTTGGACTTGACGCTTGGATCGTTGATGCTTACAGGGCGTCAAGTGGATCGTGGCTGTAGCGGGTGTGAAAGTCTGTGTAAAGCTGAGATGATGGGATGGTAGATATGAATCAAAGGTGAGGATGGGAGTCGATAGATATCGATGGAGTCGGGTACTTGCAGTGGTGAAGTGGTGGATCTGTTGTCTGAATTTAATTCCTATGTGATCTAAGATGCTGATGAGGGAGTGAATGAGTGAGTGACTGGGTGGGTGGCTAGTGGAGATGTCGATGGGGAGGACGTACGATTGTTGAGTGCTCATGGTGTGGGAGACGACCGAATCCCTTTGGGCGAACGAACGCCTTGACCCAAATTTCAACAACCAGCAGACCTCGACCCGACACTCAATCCCTCGCTCACCCCGTCATCATGCCTGACCCCTTCTTCTCAAAGTCATCATCCTCAAAGCGAAAGAGACCCACCAACAATACCACAAACAAACACACCACAAACAACTCTTCCTCTGCCAAATCGTCATCTACTTCCCAACGCTCCAAAAACAAGAAAGACGAGGAACTCTCCGACGACGATGCCTCCGATGTAGCTATCGACGACATGGACTTCACAAGGGACACTCGAGGAGGAGAGAGTGATCAGGAGGAGAACGTAAGGTCCCAACGAGAGACGGCTGGAGAGAAACGTCTGCGGATGGCAAGAGAGTATCTCCAAGGCATCGAGAAGGAACAAGGTCTGTTCTATCTTCCTACCCTGTCATACCCTACCTGAGTCGCCAAGAGATGGATCCTCGATCGAGCCTGGCATCCACGCTTGCTCGACCATCGACATGTCTGTCGTTCCGGCTTGCTCACTCACCTGGCTCGTTCTTCCTTGCTCTTCCCTTACCCTGTCATTGAAACTTGTTCACAGATGACGGCACGTATGACGCTGCTGAGATTGATCGAGAAATCATGAATGCCCGACTTCAGGACGACGTCCTCGCCCACTCGCCTAAAATCCACGTTTTCGTCTCCAAGTCCCTCTCCCCTCATCCTCGAACCTACTTCCTTCCTGTCCCTTCGCTTCCCCCCACCTCTGCTGTTGCATCGCCGTCCACCCCTCATCTCTACGTCTCTTCCAAGTCGGGTGCCATCACCAAGTTCTCCCTCCAGACCGGCCAGCTTCTCGCCAACTTTCCCCGGCAGGCAAAGCCACCAAAGGAGACCGGAAAGGGCAAGGGAAAGGAGCAGGTCGGTTGGCTCCAAGGTGAAAGGTCGCTCGAAGGGCACACCAACGAGGTCCTCGATCTCGCAATCTCCGAGGACGGCAAATGGCTCGCCAGCGCGGGAAGGGATGGCATCGTCGGTTGCTGGGAGGTAGAGGGCGAGGGTGGCAAGTGGGCTCGGGGTCTTCGTGGTCACAGAGATGCAGTCACGGTGAGCACAACAAACCCTTCACTTCCAGATGTCTCAACCCTGTCGCACGCACTGACCTTGACCTGCTTCGTGTATACCTTCCGATCCCCGCAGGCCGTCGAGTTCCGTTCTCCTACCCTCACCCTCTTTTCGACTTCTCTCGATCGAACAGTCTCGGTCTTTTCTCTCTCCACCCTCTCACACATCGAAACTCTCTTTGGCCACCAAGACACCTGCCTCTCACTCTCCGCTCTCAAGGCCGAATCGCTCGTTTCGGCAGGAGGCCGTGATCGTACCGTTCGATTTTGGAAGATCCCTGAGGAGTCTCAGCTCGTCTTTAGGGGAGGAGGAGCCAGCAAGGGTGTCTGGGAGGAGGACGACGATATTGAAGAGGAGAAGGAGCGAGCCATGAAGTTGCTCGGGAAGGAGGGAGAGGGCAAGAGTAAGCTCGAGCGGAGGAAGCGACGGGCTCTCAAGGGCAAGGATGCATTCAGAGAGGGTAGCATAGATTGCGTTGCCATGATCGACGAGCAGACTTTCCTCAGCGGCGGTGATAGCGGGTGAGTGTCATCCTACGTCTCATGTCGGATCACTTGTTACTGACTGACGCATCTTCGTTTGTTGTTCCTCTTTCAGAGCAATCTCATTGTGGAACATTACCAAGAAGAAGCCTCTGTTCACCATGCATCTTGCTCACGGCATCAACGAACACGAGTCCGAGACCGAGGGGACCATTGGAACTGCTCGATGGATCACGAGCATAGCTTGCCTGCCGTATGGAGACACCTTCGCTACTGGTTCGTGGTTGTTGCACTCCGTAGTCGAAAAAATCATCTCTGTTACGCTGCTGATAGCTTGTTCCCTTGGTCTCGCCACGCTCAGGTTCTTGGGACGGCTCGATCCGCGTCTGGTCGCTGGCGAAAGACCTCAAGTCGTTCTCCCCCATCTTCACCGTTGCCGCTAAGGGATTCGTCAACTCGCTACAGATCACTCAACCACCAGCATCGATCGTCGATTTCACCAACTGGCGAACGAAGCCGAGCGCTGCCTCTACTCAAGCTGCTCCCTTGTCAGAAGATACTTTCGGCACTGAGAAGAAGGACCGAAGGACTACTCTCCTGCTCGTCGCTTCTGTGAGTCAGGAACCAAGGTTGGGAAGGTGGATGAAGCTTGGTCGGGACGTTGGAGTCAGGAATGGAGTTGTCATCGCTCATCTTGAGGTGGGAACTGGCGATGTCGGAGGAGAGAACGGCGATGTAGAGATGGTTTGATGCATGACATCGAGATCACTCATCACTTGTCGATAGAAGAACTGACAAGCCTCTGTCGAGAGCCCAGAGTTTTGACTGATTGGACTGTATGAGGTGAAGCGAGATACTGATTGCTTGTGCAGGGAACTCCAGCTTTATTGACCTCTCCCAGTTTGACCTGGGTCGGGCTGAATGAGAGTATAGTTGGATCTATTGAGGTGAGGTGATCGTCTGTGAGATGTGGAACGTGTTGTGGGAATGTTGTGGATCTGTGACTGACGTGAGGGGGTTCAAGTAGTTCCCTCAGATTGAGTTCCTTCCCAACCACATCTCCCTTCTCTCCCATGTCCACTCCGATACCCAGCCAGCCATCCCCTCCACACTCGGCAACATCAACCCCTCACCCTGATCAGACCATCATGCCAACAATCAAACACACAACCAACACTCATCTAAAACTGCCAGAGCAAGCCCAAGGCAAACTCGTCAGTCCCTACCCGCCTGGGGACAATTCCTCTTCATCGTCTCTCATCCTCCTCGTCGTCAGCGGATGTGCCGGCAGCAACGGTGTCGCTCCTGTCGCTCTTGCTATCGTCTTTCAACACCTTGCCTTGCCCTTGCTGCTCGACTGCAGCCACTCGACCAACACCCGGACCCAAGGATGTCAGCTGGCTCATCGTACAAGGTTCGGTCAACTCGAAGAAGACATCGGCCTCGATCAAGTCTTTCCCGGTAGCAATCAGGGTGGTCGTGGGTGCAATCTTCAGGACGGCACCGACATGCCGGGTGACCGTATCCCTTGTACGTACTTGACTTTTCTCACCCAGTCATCACTTTCGTGTCGGTTCGTCTCGTCGCCAGTGGTCATGGCGTCGCTGCAGCCGGAAGACACTAAGCATCGCCTCGAACCTCGGTAGCGCATAGCTCAGGAATCAAGCGACAGCTGGTGCCATCGTCGCCTTGCGTTCGAGAGCCTTGGCGACTTGGGTCAGCACCCGTCGCCCCTGTATGTTCTGACCTAGACTCGGATCGTTGCCGGCGTCGCTCCTCTTCACATAGGTATGCTCTTTGCTCTGGAGCATGCATGTCTATGCCCTTGGTCGCCAGGATCTTGCCGAACAGCACGATGTACGGATGACCAGCTACAACACAGGGATGCGCATCCTGATAAGCTCGAGTCGGACGCTTCATCTTGTGCAGGACCGACCGCAAGCATGCCGGCCTCGAGGCTCGAGTCACTGTGGGCCTTAACTCAACTCGCTTACGCTGACCTGTCACCTCTGCTTCGTTACTTGCAGGAGAATATAACGAACTGTTCTGTCCAATGGTTCCGTCCAGCACCCGAACGCCCCTCTTACTGCCGTCACCTTCACCTTGGTTTACTTATCGCTCTGACCCATCGCTGCGGTCGTTGTGGTCGTTGCCGGGACTTGTTGGCAGTTGAAGGGTCCTTGCCGACTGCAAGGGAGGGAACAGAGCACCTGTCCTGCTGCTGTCGCATATAATCGAAGCGATGGCGGATCAGCAGCATCTCTTTGTGGGCTGATCGTAAGTTCGCTGGCTATGGATGAAGCACTTTCTTCTCCTGTCCAGGCAGTTCTGCAGTGGGACCGCAAGATACGGCTTAATGCTGTGAAGCCATATAGCAAGGTTGCTCCCGCTCTAAGTTGACAATTGCTGCCTTCGGTGGAAGACTTGACTCTTCCCTTCGTTATGACACACAAGCTTGATGCCTGTTTGTCTTCTCCTTGTAGCTCCTACAAGTGATGACCTGAGCATTGTGAACTTGCATGACCCTTTGCAAAGGTCTGCAGTCAACTTTCAGATAGCATGATCCATTTCATCAAAAGAGAAGAAAGAGAGATGGTGTATGTACACTGATGCCACATGAGTGGACAAGTCTGATGGAGAAGCAGCGGACCTTTGTCCAGAGACGTCAAGGACGAGATAAAAAGAGTAGACCGACAGACAAGGAGATGGATGATCAAATAGTAATCACATTGCAACCATGCCAATACAGCTCATCTGAGACTGTCCAGTCATCTATCCGCTCTGTCTGCTTTTTCTTGGTCCTCAATTGCGTTGCTGACCGACCTGATTGTAGCCTGATGCAGATTTGCATGAATTATCCACCTGTTCAGCGTCTGTTACTCGTTGAGAAGACCAGAGATTTGTGCTATATCATGCTGATCTTTGATGAGACTGCATATGATCATGGCAGGTCAGCTGGAACAATGGCTAGTTTTGGACTTTGTGGCTGCCTTGATCAGCTCTAAAACTATCTTGATCGTGAAAGCGATGGAACAACAGCGATATTGAGATGATGGAAGAAGCATGAGATAGGAAGATGCGGAAGGTATGAAAAGAGGCAGGCTCAGATCTTGTTTGGCTTCAGAGTTGATGAGATGCTGCGCTCTTGCCTGGTGAGAAGATACCCGCAACCCGTTTCAATTGCTTGGAGCCAAGACATCTCTCTAGCTGCGGGAGAAGGACCATAGAATGACATACACGGCACAAGACAACTTGTGAGTGTGATTAGAGCTGTAGATGCTAAGAGTTCCGGTTATACGCAATACATGGTGTGAAGAATTGCTCAAGCGGATTCTGACCGGACAAAAGTAGCATATGTTGACAAGCTAGCGAGCAAAACTTGCAGCACAAGGGGAGATTGCATTGTAGACTGCAAGTCAATGTCGGACTGATTGCAGAGACTCAAAGGCAGAAACATATGAAGTTCCAGGCATGTAGGAGAATATTCTGAAGAGCGGCAAAGGAAGCAGTGAGTGAAAGAGAGATGTACGGCAAAACAATTGGGGCTTCAACTGGAAAAGCCCCGGGGCTGGGGGCTGTTGATCATTCTATCTTTAATGGCATGGCCTAGTATGAAGTGAAACGTGAAAGAGACTAAGAGTACCTGGTACTGG